>CM067530.1:11137500-11162500 GCA_034509925.1 Hirudinaria manillensis | reverse complement strand
AATCATGATGATGATGTTGATGACTATGTCGACGATGGCGATGATGATGATGATGATAATTAAATGATGATGAACGTCAGACGTCTCTCAGACTAAAGTCTGATCGCATTGAATAGGAAAGAATTTAAAGATTTCTCTGCTACCAGGTTCAGTTCAAGCAGTTGATGATGCTCTGGATGATGATGATGATGACGATGACGATGACGATGATGATGATAACGACAAGGATGACGATGGTGATGACTAAGCTTCCAGTTGACTCACAGGTAGGTATGTAGACTTGAAAGCCCTGAGCCATTCTGTCTATCAGGTGGGAAATCACTTCCAGACCATTGAGGGAAACCTTGAGTAATCGAAATAATAATTTAATAATAATAATAATAATAATAATAATAATAATAATAGAGGTCATCATCATCATCATCAGTAACAACATCATCACCGTAGCCATGTGGCTAGTTTTTCCAGTTGTCGTAAAGGCAAAAGGAATGATGATGATGGCGACATTACAAAAGATGTACGCTTTGAGGCTTTGAGAAAGGATGGGGACATACAGACAGACAGACTGTCGCTTTGAAGTCACTTTGCAGACGTCACTTCAAAAGGGTGCAATAAAATGACAACTGGGGTTTTGCTGGGGAAACGTACCAAGCTTAAAGAGACACCTACGACAATGACTATTTCGATGATGACGACGACGATGATGATGATGATGACGATGATGATGATGACGACGACGACGACGATAATAACATCCAAACTAGTCCTGATTAATGCAACGATTATCAGTAGGCCAAAGCCTTAAATCACTGACCACAGTTCACATACGTTGTATACACTCTTTGAGACAATCTCTTTGTATTGTATTGTATTATAGAGAGATTAAGAAACATGTTGTACTGCCAACATAAGCTAGGGTACATTGGATCTGCCCTCTAGGGTTATAACGTAAATTCAGTGCTGCCACTATACCAGCCCCATAAAGATAAATAAACTAAATAATAATCCAGGCTGCAGTGAGTATTTCAATGGTCTCTTGCAACAACATCCTGAAAGTTAATAACCAACGGTATTTATCCTTTCCATCACCTTTACGAACAGCTCGAACAACAACAACAACAACAACAAACCACAAACGACAAACATTTTGTTGAACTTTTTCTGAGCATAAGATCCATCCCTGACCATCAACAACTTGTATCATTGCAAAAGCCACAGGTCTGATTAGATTAACGGTTGCTATTGCCCAATATAATCATACCTGAATGATATCCCTATATAAATATTATCACTATCCTCATCATGTCATGTCATCATCATCATCATCGTAGTCGTCATCATCAGTACCACCACCACCAACACCACCATCATCATCATCAGTAATGACAATAATAAACATCATAATCACTGCAGACCATCATCGTTAAAGTAAAACGTTTAGCCACACAATTAGGACCGTTTGTTGTAAATCTAGCGATCGGACCAGTAATTGACACACACACGTACACCACTCACGTCACGTGCATATGTAGTCACCGACAGCGAGTCATTAATTAACACCTCATCACGTACACACGTCAGTCATCAACACGCTCATCCACGTTACACGTAGACGTGAGTCACCACACAACACATCAGAAAAAAAAAACGGAGTTCAAACTGAAGAGATTAAAGAACCCTCACGTTGTAACAACTTATTAATTTATAATTACGCTTAATTTAATTAAAGTTTCATTGAAGATAATCCTTTCAAATGTTGTTATTATATTGATTAATATTAATATTAATAATAATTAACGTTGATGGCGATGATGATGACGACGACGACGACGATGATGATGATGATGATGATGGTAATGGTAATGATCAAACGATGGGAGAAAAGAGTAAGGCGTTTATAGGATTGTTTTATTTCCACTAAGATTGCCCCCCTTCGCTCTGGAATCCAAAAAGTAGGTCAAGACTCGACCAATCAAGGTCGTCTTAGTCATCACGTGACTGTGTCAGTGACACAGATTAATTAATTAATCTAGAGCTCTCGAGATCAGCTTCCGAGTAATCCAGCTTGGAAATCTTGGAATTCTAAAAATAAACATTTCGGAATTCCCACGGAAAGATGGAGTGCCATAGTGAACGTATAAACAAACCAAGAATGACAAAATATTTATAAACGACATCTAACATTGTTATGAAACAAACTACAAATAGAATTTAAGCAATTTGAATACTCATATTTATAAAAAAAACTGTGACTGCACAGAGAAAAGCAAACGTAAACAGAGGGTTGACATTGCCAGTGATTTCTTAAGTTCATCAGATAGTGGCAGAACAGACTGGGAGCTCATGTTGATGATAGTGTTTGATGATGTTATCACCATCATCATTGAAGGTTTCATTATCAAATATTAATATTAAAATATTACACCAATTAGAAATTAAAAAAGGATTTGTAAATAATACAAAAATTGACTTTCTAGGGATGTTTATGGTATTGCCAACATGACTTAATTTCAATTATATCTGATGCTATGGTGAAACTTTTGCAACAGAATTCATGTAATTTAACAAATTCTAGAATATCTATAAATTCACTTCAAGCAAACCATTCACTGCAAATTGAAACAAGTAGCAAATTCATTGATGAGAGATTTACAACTACATCCACATTTGGACTCAATGAACAGATATGTTCAAGAAGTACAAACCTTAAAGTTGCTGGCTACAATCCAACTCGAAATCCCGTCTAAAAACCTATCCAGATCTTCGCACTTCACTGAGGCGCTGGGATTTTGCAAATAATTAACAATTTCTTCGTGTAGCTGTATCCTTTTCCGGGTCTCCTGAGTCAGAATGTTTGGCAAAAAATGGTCCAGATTATCGGCAGCCATTTCCACAAGAAGCAAAACGTCGTCTGCTCGTTTAAAAGAGGATTTAATCTTTAACCGGCGCTTAACTTTTACAACTGATTTCTTGCTCTATCGTTGCAAAGCCTTTTAAAACAACATCAGTACCCTATGAGAAGCATTATTCACGAAGCATTTCACACCGAAAGCTGTTTTTTATTAGATGGGTCGCACTCTATTTACGTTAAAGTAATTAACATGTTTCGTCGAGTTGAGCAGCGGGCGAGTGCCAATCAAACATCAGATGTGAAAACTCCTAATCAGATGAAACGTAGTTCAATGTAATCAGTAGGCGTCTTGAAATTCTAGAGAGATCAAAATCGCGCAACTGTTTTTATTCTTTTTTTTGATCTATGTTTATAACTCGACCAGCGTCAGACAAAAAATTATCATAATATCGACCCGTTTCGCCACGGCCGGTGCCTCTAAAAGCGACGTTGACGTCTAAAATATTCTCTTAACTTTCTAATACAATATCCTATAATATTATATTTAATTAAAAATATGTCTAACGACTTTGTTCGCAAATGTTATATTGGATAGCCTCATTAACTAGCAAAAGTACTAGCGACACCGAACGAACGCCAAAAAATTATAGGAAATAACACTTTCTGCCACGGATGCCTTAGGCCCCTTAAAAGAGAGCGACGATACGTTCGTATCTCCGAACTCAATAATGTATCTGCAATTCGTAAGCCCCACTTGCAATTTTTTAGTTAAATAGAAATTAATGGCGATCAGAACAACCCGCAGAAAACCACCTCTACCTTAGGTGTCGACACTGAATCAAAACTAAATCAAAAACTGCTAGCAGCATTTGAATTTTACGTACTTTTTTGGGGGCATGGCGTCATGGCCTACCAATTAAAATCAGGGAACAGCTACACGCACACCTCTAGGTTCCTCTCAGTGCCAAAATTAACCGCAAACTCAAAGAAACTTTTTGATTGGTTTATTGTATGATCATGACGAAACTATTACCATCTCATCCTCAGATGTACGAAATAATCTAAATCATTCATATTCGCTAAATTTAATCATTTAGCTATGGAAAGTCCAAAGCATGGTTCCAAGACATAAAAGATGATAACATGTGTTTTCACATTTATGTTTGTGGACAAGAGTTGGCTTATGAAATGCTTTTTTGCACTTTCATGATTCAGTTACTGAAATGGAGTGGTTTCAACATTTTATTAAAATACAATACACAACACGATAGTCAAATTATAGTGATTAATAAAGACAACATCAAGTCATAGTTCAGATGTTAGGCATTTACACATCACTGGTTCAGCGACTCTAGTCCAAACTGCCTGTGCTCATCATTCTATGAAAGATGTGCATAAGCAACAAGATCAAAATAAAGCATAACAAATGTTAAGTAGAAAAGTTCTATCAGACAAATGCCTCGATGGTCTTCAAAATATCGGCCACAGAGTACATAACACGATCAAAATAAAGCATAACAAATGTTAAGTAGAAAAGTTCTATCAGACAAATGCCTCGATGGTCTTCAAAATATCGGCCACAGAGTACATAACACGAGCATAAAACATACCACGTGGAAAATACACTGCAACCTATCAGACTCGTCATCTTTTCACATCACATAGAACTCTCACAAATGTTACGTAAACATCTCAGACAGCCAAGGAATTCATCATTAAGTTACAGTTTCTACAAAATTTGCGAAACCATTCCTGTTCAATCATCACGGATTACAACATTTTTTAATAATGTTCATAATTATTGGTATCTCATCTTCAGAAGTTAAGGTTGCTCTAATCACTGATAATCAGAGACTCTAGCCTAATCCTTAGTTCATCATTGATGATTTTTTCAGAAAAATTTGCCAATCAGAGAACCTTTTCTCTTCAGAAATCCGAGAGATTCCCAATGTAATACGTACGATCATCACCTTGGCATTAATAAATTTAGAAATCATATAATAAATATTCATTTTCAGAATTCAGGCATTTTCGCATCACAAGTTCAGCGACTCTAGTCCAAACAGCCATTGTTCATCACCAAATGAATATTATGCAAAATCATAAACACTGTGAACATCAGTATTGCCAATTGCTTATAATCATATAAGATATTCAGAACCCAATGCTCTGTTATGTTTCTTCATCATCATTCACAGTAAAACCTTAATAAACTTTAAGCTGTAGTAGTTCAGATACATTTTATCGGCATTATTAGCTCAGAAGTAGCAAATATTATGATGACATCATTACTACTACACTTCACTCAAATATTAAACATGAGCCTCAGCAAATAAGGTGGTATGCATTCATATCATTCGCTAGTCAAAGTAGCAAATACGTCATCCTCATTGGCTCAGATGAAAAAATATAGAAGTTCTATCAGACAAATGCCTCGATGGTCTTCAAAATATCGGCCACAGAGTACATAACACGAGCATAAAACATACCACGTGGAACGTACACTGCAACCTATCAGACTCGTCATCTCTTCTCATCACATAGAACTCTAACGAAATAATACAAATTGGAGATCAGACAAATGCCTCGATGGTCGACACAAAAGTGGCCGTCGAATCAAGCGATAGCATCGAAAAACTCGACGCAATCACAGATTCAAACATGCCATCCGACTCGTCATCTTATCATCACTTTTCCAAAAACACGATCAAATAATGTAGAAGCCAAAACTCAGACAGCCAAGGAACGTGTCGACACGAAAATTCCGCTGACTTTATGCGAAACCAGTTCCTGATCGTCATCACCGAACCCGGCAAGTCAAAGAAAACTAACAAAGGAACAACTCGAATCCTAATCTCACCAAAGGCAAACCATGCCTTGAAATAGATAACGGATGAATAAGAGTCATTCGAGGTATTTATAGTCTTAGAACATAGATTACAAAATGTTTTAATTTAAATTTAAAATATTTTGGTAAGTTAACAAAATGTTTTAATTTTAAATTATTTTTATAAATATCCAATTAAGATTAATTAATTTTTCTGGATATGTTTTTTTAACATGCATTTTGTAGAAATACAGATTTTCTATATACTAATAATTTATTAACAATTTATCATCGATTTAATTTTTTTTATACCATTAAATTACATTTTGATGCTGGAAAGGTAGCATGCTGAAAAACGGTTTCTAACCATTATCGCGCTAACAATGTGGAAAGGGTAATTATTAAAACAATGTCATGTAGTCTGTGGCAAACGCCTATTCCTTCTGTTTTATAGAAGGTCAATCGCCCAAAACCACGAACCTACCCGGTACGCCATTGTAAATTCAAACCTTATTTAAACCAATCTTCTAAGCCTGGCATCATAAATCCGTCCAGTACCAGTTCCATATTTGTAGGGCATGAGCCAACTTCAACTAATCAGTAATCAGAACAATTTCAACTTTATTAGCCTCTTGAAAAATCATCAAAAAAGGGAATGTAAGGTCCTTAGACATTCTAGCTCCCCATCAAAACATATCAGTTATTTCAATCAAGTTGTAACGTCAAATTGGAAGGTCGGATGTTTACAAAGTGATGGTAATGAATATATGAACCACACTCGTTAACATCACCAGTATTGTTATTTACAACTGGCTCAAGAAAGTATTTTATACTTTGCTAAAATCAACACCTTACCCAGTTGTTTCTGATACCAAAACATGGTCAAGTGAAACAATAAATAAAACAATAACAAAGCAATAACAACAAATAAGTTATTTGCAATCCTGAAAAAATTAAATTTAGCAGCAGGTCATACATTGTCATGCGATCAAACAAACAAGAACCAATTGTACATATCCAATAATATTCACAGGCATTAAGCAGTAATCCGAATGTCTTAATTAAAAGAAAATCTCACAAATCAGAAAATCTGACTCAAGACTTGGAGTGTGTTTGCATCTTGATAAATTGTCTTCTGCAATTGTTTTGGAAACAGATTAGTTTCCAAATCGCTTACTGACCTCTGTGCATCGTCAGATCATCAAAGCACAAAACCTGTCAAATTTATTGAAAGTAAAAAAAACACAAAATCAAGTCTACTGCTGGAATCATTAAGCAATTTCAAGCAATTAAAATCACACCAAAAAAACCTTTAAGATCAATTACCAATCCCAAAAAATTTTATAAGTTGAAAATTAAGTAAAAACTCAAAATCATTCAAAGCTCGATCGAACCAGGACCTAAATTGTTTCGAGAAGATGATGCAACAATTGGCCATGCAACAAAGACAACACAATAGAAGCAGCCAAATCGACAGTACAGAGACGTCTAACCTGAACCAATTACATGCATGCATAAAACGAGGTGCTAGAGCAACATTCTTCAAGAATGCTGTAGAAACAAGTCGAGACAGAGTCGATAATTTCTTTGCATTTGACGTAAAGCAGAGAGAAGAAAAAAACCAAATGACATGATGATGATGATGAGGAGGACGACGACGATTGGCAATCTAACCCACACTTACTACCTCTAGACATGAAAGTCCGAGTCGAATTCCAACCTCTCCATTCCTTTATTTCTTCCAGGGCTCCATGAGTTGGCTCTCCTCTGCCTCGGAGAACTTCAAGACCCTGCAGATGACCCTCGTCAGTGTCTGTCTGTCTGCCGAACCCGCCATGTACTTGAAGAGGACGGCTCTGAGGTACTCGAACTCCACCGGTGCGACACCGCTGGCCGTCGACTCGAGCGAAAGCTGGCTTCCATTGAGCTCCCGACGGGCGACGGTTTCTTCTTCCTCTTCCTCGACATCCAACTGATCGAGCATTACATTGTCATTGACATTGGGTTAGGTTTAAGGGATTAGGGTTAGGGTTGACATTAATGTCTTTAGGATAATAATGCTGGGCTGATTCTATTCTTCCATTATATTATTATGGAATCTATAAAGACTTTATAATAGTATTTGATATTACAATATTTTTATGACATTACAAAGCATTATGATATGAAGGTATGCTATTATAATATTGTGATTTTAATGACCGAAATGGGCTGTAACCTTTCGTGACTTTCCAATTCTCGTCTCTTTTTCCAGCTTCTTCTGGAGCTCTTCTACTTGAGATTCCAGCTCGCTACTTCTATTCTGGAGCTCCTCCCACTCCTCTGCACTTCTGAGTTGACTGATCTGATTGGAGGAAAGAGGAGCCATTGAATTGACTTTGTTTTATCAATAACAAATAGACAGGTCGAACCAATAAATTGAATTAATCTATAAATAAATCAAGACAATGTACCTGTAGTTTCAACTCCTCTACTTTGGCACATCTCTCATCAATGGTATCTTCCTTCTCTTGCAGCTCCATCCTCAGTTCTCTCACTTCTACCTCTAGGTCCATTATTCTCAGATCACTTTCATTCTCAAATTTTTCTGCACCAAATATTTTTGGGTTGCATTCAATCGGATCTTCTAATCATATAAATTATATGATATAATATAATATAATGCTACATAACCATTAACCACTTATGCAGGCCTAATTATAATTAATTAATAAACATGTGGGAAAACGCGTCCGGCTTATTAGCATAAATTATGCTGACCTATGGAAGACACGAACTGGTCCTGGTATTCTTTCTCTTTCTCGGCCATCTTTACTTGAAACTCTTTGAGGAGGTGTTTGATCTTTCCCGTGTTGTCCTCTTCTCTTTCGTTCATTTCATCCGTGTATTCCTTCTTTAACCTAAATAAAACGATGATGATGACGATGCTGATGATGATGCTGGTGATAATGATATTCTCACCTTTCAATCTCATTGTTCTTGTCCAGTTCAGCTGCCTTGAGGTTGGTTTCGTTTTCTGCTCTCAGCCTCTTCACCTCGAGCTTGAGGGCCTGGTTTTTCCTTTTGACGGTTTCGCTTTCCTTCTCTATTTCCGAGATCCTCCTCTCGAGCGAGCCCAGTCTGTCGACGTCGGCATCTCTGCGGGATTTTTCGTCATCGGACGTTTTTCTGAGGAGTTCAATTTCTTGGTCGAGAAGTTCCATTCTGTTGTAGGTCTCTCGAAGGTTTCTGTCGGAATCGTCCGCTTTTGTCGCCAGAATGGCATTGTCTTCTCTCAGCTTGTCGATCTCCGCTTTCAGTTCCTTGACTTCCTCGTTTGAGGCATCCAGCATTTTCGCCTTCGAGGCTCCTTCCTCCCGGCTCTCCTCGAGACGTGACCGGTCATCACGGAGGCGAGACTGGGTCTCCAGGAGCAGGGATTGGATCTCTTCGCAGGATAGTTTGCTGTCGGCCAGCGACGACTCCAACTCTCGGCAGCGTTCGGCTTCTGCATCGAGTTTCATCTTTCCTTCCTCGAGGAGTTCTTTCGAATGCTTCGCATCTTCGATGTTCGCCTTTTTGAGACTTTCCAGTTCGACATCTTTCTCGTGCATTTCTCCTCGGAGGTCCGACAAAAGCTTTTCGAGATCCGAGATTTTTCCGTCGGAAGAGACGACGACCTCTTCTTTTTGCTTCTTCAACTGCTTCAATTTGAATTCTGCCTTCTTCTTGAGCTCGTTCATTTTGCTCGTCCATTCGAGGTCTTTGGCCTTCAGAGCTTCCTCAAGATCTTGAAGAGACTTTTCCTTCTCTGTGATCCTTCCCTCAAGAATCTTCATTTCTCTTTCCAGCTGCTGTTTTTCCTCAGAAGCTGTACTTTCCAGTCGATGCTTGACGGTCTTGATCTCAGCCTCTGATGATTCTTTCAACTCTAAGAATCTCTTATTGGCTTCTTCAAGAGATTTTGTAAGATGTTGTTCCTTACTTTCTAGTTCGGACATTAATGCTGCATTCTTTTCGGAGATTTTTAGAATTTCTTCTTCTAATTTTAGCACTTTCGTTTTCTGTTCCCGAACCGAACTTTCCATCAAAACCCTTTCTTCTGAAAGCATCTCCAACTCTGAGCAGGTTTTGAGATGTTTGGCTTTCATCTCAGCCTCGAGATTAGCTTTCTCTTCGGACGCCTTCTGCCGATCTTTTGTGATGTTTTCGAGTTCGGTTCTAAGTTCGTCCCTCTCCGAAGCAAGCTCTGCGAGTTTTGATTCCGAGGATTGTTTGTCGTTCGAGACGACCACTTGCAGAAGTTCAAACTGCTCCTCTGATTTTTGGAGTTTTCCTCTTAAACTTTCTCCTTCCAATTCAAGGAGATTCTTTTCTTCTTTCAAGATATTTAAAGCCTCCTCCAGTTCATCTCTTTTGAGTCTGATGTCATCCATGGTTTTGAGAATCCTCATGTTTTCTTCCTTGATTCTGTTGAAGTTTTCCTCAGACTCCGATACCAGATGCTTCAATTGCATGATTTCATCATTCAAAGTGGCGACCTGGTCGTTGACACGATCTTTCTCTTCATCGAAATTCTTCTTCTTTTCCTCTAGCTCTGCTTCCAATTCTAATATTTTAGATTTTAGCGATGCTTCCGTATTTATTGCCAGCTCTTTCTCCGCTCGAAGTGAATCCAGTTCTGAGAGGAGACATTCAATTCTCTCAGATGAGACTTTCAGGTCATTCTTAAGTGCAGCTTTTTCTCGTTCAAGTTCCTCTCGAATGGTCATCTGAGCTACTCGACCGCTTTCAAGTTGAGTCTTCAATTTGTCCAACTCCTCATTCCTAGATGCCTCCAGCTTGGAGAGTTTGTCCTTCCAAGTTTCTGAAACAGTTTGAGTCTTGTGCTCGAGTTCTTTGATGAAGTCGAGTGATTTTTCTTCGCTTTTGGCTTTCAGTGCATCAAATTCTGAGGTCAAACCTTCGTTTACAATCTTCAGGGATTCCAATTGCTGCTGAGATTCATTCAGTTGTTGCTTCAGTCGATCCATTTCAGTAAGACTGGTTGATCGTTCTACCTTTAAGGAGATCATCTCTTCTTTCAGAACCTCCAGCAACGACTCGGCTTTCACTCGATCTGCCTGCAAATTCCGTTCAACTGTTTCATTAATTCTTGAATGTTCCGATCTCTCCTGGTCGAGAACTTCTCTGACAGAAATCAGTTCCTTTTCTCTCTTTTCAATTTCCTCCTTCAAATGCAACACCTCAGTGTTGTGGATTTCCTCCCTTTCCAGGTTTTTCACCAAATCCCGTTCTGCCGAATCGAGTTTTGCTTTCGTTCGCATCAATTCAGCTTCCGAAGTTTCCAATTTTTTCTTCAACTTCTCCATCTCCTGAGAATGTTTGGCTCGACAGTCCTGCAAGTTTAATTCACTGGCAGCCTTTGAGGATTCACATTCCGATTCCAATAACGATATCCTGCCCTCCAAGTAAACGACCGAGCTTTGCAAGGCATTTATCTTGGCATCGAGGTCACCTGACTCGGTTTCTAGCCTCACTTTCTTGCCAGTTACTTCCTCCAATGACGTTCGGAGGTCTTTGATCTCCGCTTGCGACCGCTCGAGTTCTTCTTTCAATCCGTCAATCGATGACTTCAGTTCCGTCTCCTTCGTCGAAACTTTGGACAATGTTGAAGCAAATTCACTTTCGACATTCTTGAGGGCATTCTTGAGATTATCAATTTCTTCCGTTTTAGCTTCGACTTCCGATTCGAATCTCGCGGTTTTCTCGTCTCGAGCGTCATGGAGTGCCTGGAGTTTCTCCTCCAGAGCCGAGTTTTCGTCGAGAGATTTGTCGAGGTTGCCTTTTAAGAATTCGAATTGGATTTGGACCTTGTCGAATTCTTCTCTGACGTTAAGGAGTTCGCTCTTGGTTTTCTCGAGATTCGATGCGAGAGAATCTGTCGAATCTTTGCTTTCTCTTTCTTTTTCGAGCTCCCGTTTCAAGTCGTCGACTTTGCGCTCGAGATTTTGTTCTTTGGTCACGCGATCGGACAGTTCCATCCTCAGTTCGTTCACTGACTTTTGTAACTGATCTCTTTCAGATTCCAGACGTTTGCAGACCTCCTTGCTGGCAACCAGATCGTCTACGGTTTGGCCGTGGACCTTTAGCTGCTCTTCGAGTTCCGACGCAAGACCCGTGGCTTCCCGTCTCGACCCTTCGAGGCTCTCTCGAAGCTTGCCTCGACTTTCGGCAAGAGTCGTCTGAGACTCTCGAAGACTTTCCAGTTCGCTCTTCAAATCGGACTCGGATATTTTAAGGCGATCGCATTCCTCGACGATTGTCCTGTAGTCCTCCTTTTCCAGTTCTCGTTCGCTCTGCAACTTTGACAGGAGGTCCCTGCTCTTCTTCGTCGACTCCTCTACCACTCTCAGTTCATCGAGTACCTTTTCGTGCTCGTCCCTGAGCTCGGCATAATCCTGCTCCTTGACGTTCAGATCTAGCTGCTGGCGCCGAAGGTCGTCCCGGAGTCGAGAGCACGCGACTTCGGATTCGGAAAGGTCGCGCTGGATTTGCTCGAAGCGTTCGTTGCCCTCCGATATTTCCGTCGTCAGGCGGAGGTTTTCCGAGACGACGTCGTTCAAGTCCTTCTGCGTCTTCAGGTGATCCTCTCTCAAAGAGTCTAAGGCCTTCTGCAATTCCGAGTTGACGTTCTGAGCATTTTCGAGGAATTCTTCTACGGACTTACGGTCGTTAATCTCGAGGCTGAGTTCTACCTTGGCATTTTCGAAGGCCTTAGAAATGGCTTCGTACTTCTCTTTCAGATCGTCGAGCGACTGAAGGTTATCGGAATGAGCCTTTTGCAGGATATCGTGATCTTTGAGAAGCTGTTCTTTCTCCGCTTTCAGACTTTCATAGGCGGTTTGCAGCGACGAGTTGTCTTTTATTGGCAGTATGGTCGAGCAGAGACTTTGGCTGTCGAGACACGACTCGTTAGATTTCGAATGCTGGGCTCTGCACAGAGGGCCATCATTGAAAGGCAGTTGACAGGAACGTCCAGCTTCCAGCTCGAACTTTTCGCATCCGGTTTTCCAGTCGAGAAGCAACTTTTGGATGGAGGAGTTCTCGAGGTGTCCTCCTCCGAGAAACGGCGAAGACTCGTAGTCGTCGAAGTATCCCGCCGAGCCGTCTTCGTCGTCTTCCTCCTCGTCGACCGTCTCCCATTCCTCGTCGTCTTCCCGAATGACGTCCAGCGTCGAAGCGGGAGTCGAGTCCGAAGGTTTCGATTCCCTATTCGCGGTCTTCTCCTCGAAGTTTCCGTCGGCAGTTTCGATTTCGTCTCCTTTCTCCTCGGGATCGTCCGCGGTCGAGAGACGGTAGAGGTTTTCCAAGTCCCTCTTCTTCTTCTTCCTATCCTCGAGCATCCTCATCGTGTGACCCAGTCCGTCCTTGAGTATCGCCAGGATGGAGTGCCTCACGCCAGACTCTCCATCGAGCTGGTCTCCACTGGACCTTGTGACCTTCAAGGGACTGCAGAGGTCAGAATCTTCCGGAATGCAGGTGGCAGATGCTTGAACGATAGATGTCGTCGACTGCGAGGGAATGCTGCTCTCCGGAGTTTCGGATCCGGAGACGTTGTTGTTTACGTTCGCGTTGAGGTCGCCAAGGCAACGGTTGTCGAGGGCAATGACTTCCGGATCGGAATTCGAGATGTTGCTGCGGTTGTTTTCCAGGTCGGAATTTTTCTTGATCAGGACGGCTTTGAAGACGCATTGGCAGAGGTTCCTAAAGATGCGGGCGTGCATCTTAGAAGTCGAGAGAGACTTTTTCAGGTCCGCTTTCTCCCTACGCACCTTTTCCAGATTGAACTTTAACTTTTCCAGCTCGTCCTTGTGGTCGATCAGAGCGGGCTCTTCGTCTTTTGTGACGAACTTCGGCTTATCATCCACGAGGCTCTTCAGCTTTCGTTCCAGTTCTTTCCAGGACGAGTCATTGTCTGCCTCGTGAGAGCTCCACAAAGTCGAGATCTCGCTGGCAGAAGACTCTTCTCGATCCGTATCGGTGGTGAACCAGGAGTTCGAACCGGTTTCGGATCTCGAAGAGTCGGGATCGCCGTCCGACCCGACGCCTCCGCTCGTCTGGCCGAGAATGCCGGCAATTCTGTCCCTCCATCGGAACACCGCAATCGACTTTTCGGTCTCGTCCTTCAGCTTCCGACCGATTTCGTCGACTGTCTCCCTCAGTCGATGATTCTCTGAGTCCAGGAATTCGATCCTGTACTCGAGAGAAGCCCTGAGCTTCGAAGCTTCGAGCAAGTTCGAGGAGAGTACGTCCCTTTCCTCCTCTGCCTCTCGGACCCCCCTGCTCTGAGCTTCGTGCTCGGCCTGCAATAGGGAAAAGTCTCTCACGAGCTTGGAGCAGTTCGCTTCTTGCTTTTCCAGCTGTGCCTTCGTCTCGGAGACGAGATCGTCGACTTTAGCCCTCAGGGATTCGAGTTCCGCCTCGTCTTCTGCTGACTTGAGCTTGAGTTGCCGGTTCTCGTTCTGCAATTCCTTGATTTCTTCCCTGTGCTTGAGGATGCTCGCCTTGCAGTTGCTCAGCAGTCCCGACATCTTTGCAACCTTTTCTTTGAGTGCGACATTCTCTTCCCTAAAGACGTTGACGTCGGAGGTCGGATTCGAAGGCTCGCCTCCGATGTCGACCAGCTTTTCTGAATCAAATTTCTGCTTCAGAATGTTGACCTGGTGGTGAATTTAATCCCCATTAAATTCAGAATTATATGCAAAATATTGTGTAAATTATGTATAATCTTTGATGCATATATTAAAAATAAATATTGGTAGTGCCATTATTAAGCAATAATTAGAAGTCTTTGCAACAACTCAAAAACCATGCTCCGAGGCAACGAGATGAGATTGCCGAGCCCGACCCTATTGACCTGACCCAGATGTTTCAACCCAAGCCTGACTCTATTGACCTGCCCCAGATGTTTCAACCCAAGCCTGACCCTACTGACCTGACCCACTCGTTTCAAACCAAGCCTGACCCTTTCCACCCTCTCTGATTGTTTCCACCTCAGCCTCACCTGCATCTGAAGGACCTTGATGAACTCATCCTTCTCCTGAAGCATCATCGTGTAGTTGACTTCGACATCGTTCAGTGCCATGTCCTTCAGTCCGAGCTGTTCCTTCAGTTCGTTGATCCTCTGGAAAGACTTATCCTGGCACTTGGCAAGCACCTCCTTCAGTCTGTCTCTCTCCTTTTCCAGATCCTTGTAGGCGGACACGACCTGGGAATACCTGCCCGTGTACTTCTGGTTCTTGAGCTGCATCTTCTTGTAGAACCTCATGAGGTCTTCTCGAGACACGAGTTCCATCGCCCTGTCGTCTGCAGCTCGGATCGAGTCGTCGAATTCGCTGGTCACGCTCTCCACGTCGGACGTCACGCCCTGCTGGGCGGCCGCCGAGAGGGAGTGCGACTGGGACTGCGGCACGAAGCCGGAGTTCGGAGTGAAATAGTAGGAGTCGCTCATCTGCGAACTGATCTGTTTCGAGTGGAGATTCACGGTTGAAAGTGCTCGAGTTTGTGATGTATATACGTGTTTCATACAAATTCCCGTTCGTTTGTTTGTTTACAACCAATTCTCTTGGCCGTCCGAGCACCACAATGATTTTTTAATCAACAAATACTTTGAAATCAGTTGCTAATTGATGATGACGACGATGATGATAATGATGGCAACTTTTATAACCCCTCACACACCGTCAAGAAATAAATAATCAACGGTAACTCACAGACGAATTCCTCGAACGACCCACGGGAGCGGAGTTGTTGTTTACGTTCAATTCCGATGATCTTTGAGACGTCCTCTGAGATGCCCTGTGCTGATTGGAATTCTGAAAATATGGATTTCATAAACTATTTATTAATGAGTTTCCATAAAATGTCAGGTTGCTTTGGGTAAATCAGGAGAGGCTGAAACCTGTTGATCACTTAAAAATATGCACACTTACAGGATTCTATAAGCTCATATTAGGTTATTTGTCTTAGTAATATTTAAAAATCCTGCAACAATAAGATCATTAAAAAAATAAGCTTCAACAAAGTTATGATTCACTGACGACATTGGTGAGGTCTTCGATAGACTCAAAATTGGAAAGATCCAGCACTGCAGGTGACATGTGATCAACAACATCACCTTGACCTTCAGAGATGGGAGTTGATTGGTGGAACAGGTAGGGTTTGTTTCCTGGAGTTGTCATATTGGCTGGTTCCTCATTTAAGTCGACCAATGAGGTACTAGCAGATGACAATTTTGAGCCAACTGGTGTCTCATCTCCCTATGATTTAAAATGACGTAATTATTTATTGAAAGGCTTAATAAATTAGTCTTTCAAGCATATACAGTCTACTAGTGCAACATACTTGTTGATGGCTGCGAGTGTTTCCAATGGAATCATCGCTCTGATTTCCCTTTGATAAGGAGGTTATTATACCGGACTGATTCAAGCTTTTTTCGAGCTTGCTTTTAAGTCCGCGGAACATGACCACTTCAAGGCCTTTATTCACTCCTTCAGACAAATCTAGTCAAATCATTAAAAAATAAAATCAAGTTTTACATTTAGACCTGACCAGAAACTAAACATTCAGCTGATTTAATGGTGCATCTACTAACAGATTGAGTATCAACTGAGAGTTATTCGTGTGATTAGCCCTTGGGCAGCTTTAATTTGGGCACAAAACAAATGTCACATTAAAAACAATTTACTAAAAAGTTAAAAGCTATGTTTTAAAAATATTGTTACTAATGGGACGTCAACAAATTTCTGTTATGTTTTTAAAGTTCGACGGAAAACATGTGTAAGGTACACCTAATGAATGAAGAATTAAATGGAAAATATGTTTTAGATGTATTATTTTTTGCATGAAAATTTAATTACAAATATATTTTAAATATAACTAAGTAATAATTAAATCTTTTTGCTACCTAATCAGTGAATTGATTTGATCCTTCTTATCTGCGACCTAAATAGATTTTGAATTTAATTAAAAGTATTATAAATCTTTGTAAATTGTTTAGTATTTAAAATTAAAATATTAAAAATCGTAATGCTTGCGAATCTTGATGATGATGATAATAGCGCCAAAAAGCCGCCTTTAAATGACCTCCTTGTTGATGATTTTAGTAGGCCCATATTACCATAAACTCGTTGTTTGAAAGCATCGCTTGTAAATTGGAACTATTATTTATACGCAAAGTTAGTTTGGGTTATTTTTGTGTTGTTTTAATTTCGGATCGATTATTGGTCGCTTCTTCGGAAAATGGACGATAATTAACTATTGGTTTCGTTCAACATATGTGAGCTTCATTGCTAAAAGTCAATTATTTGAAACTCTGATAGTAAAGAATTTAGGACTCAGTGCATTAAAAAATAGTTCCTATTCATTTCAAAGGAAGCTCACATCATGGAGGAACTAGCTCAATCAACAATAGCATTTCCTGTCCGTAAGAGGGGCACTCCAGGAAGAAGGAAGATTGTAACCAATGATGAGGAAGAAAAGGAAAACTCTCCAACAAAGAAAATGCAGATTGAAAGTATGCGAACTTAATTATTTCATAATACATTTTGGTTGCATTGCTTTGATTTATTATCCATAAGCAAAAAAACTCCACAGAGCCTACAACACGCAAATCAATCATGTTGAGGTCAAGAAAAATTATGGAATCTACAAAATTGGAGCTGGAGTCAATCATAAAGAACTTGGATCTGACATCTAAACCTGAACCACTGAAGCAGTCTGAAAACATGTCTAAGCCAGAAATTGCATCAAAACAATCAGAAACAGAATCCAGAACAGAGGAAGCAAAAGTGCCATCACCGACTTTGGATCAGCCGAAGGCAGCTCCCGTCTCGACAGGAATAAATTACAAAAAGACGAAACAAGCCCTCCACACTTCCATTCCCGATTGGCTGGTCGGGAGGAAGGCGGAGTCAGCCGAAATAAGCAGTTTCTTGACCGAGCACGTCGAGAATTGCACGCCCGGAAGCATTTACATATCCGGAGCTCCAGGGACCGGCAAAACAGCCGTCCTCATGAAGACCTTGGAAGGACTCCAGGTAAGATGGGTTTTGAACTCCATGGTGTCAGATTGAATGGTTGTGTTTATATGATTTGTCAGTCACATTAGGGGCCCCTTTAAGGCCCTTTGACTGGTTATGAAAATACATGAATTAATAGATAAATATATAAATAAATAAATAAATAAATATATGGTTTGTCTGATTTGGTGATCAACACATCATACAATGTTCAATGTATCCAAGTTAATGAGCTCATACATTAATAAGACCAACAATGTAGTAGTCACGGGGTCAAGTATCTCCCCCCTGCTTCTGTCCACGGGTCTCCTTATACGACAGGATCGTGACCAAGCCAAAAATTGATCGTGACATCAGTTTTGACTCGTCGAGTTCATTTGTAAACCTTTTGCGTTTCAGTGTCCGAGCATCAAAGTCGTCATCAATTGCATGACGCACAAGAACAGCCAATCGATTTTCAACGCCATTCGCCTTGTCCTGTCGGAGGCAGACGAGAAAAACGGCGCCATAAACTTGTCTGCTTCTTCGAAAGAGGCGGTGACGGATATCGAAGAGTTCGTAACTTCATCCAAACTGCCAGTGTATGTTGAACTGCAGAACTGCATGTTTCGTTTCTATTTCGATCGATCAATCATTTATCACTTTATTGTTGTTTAAAGTTTTAGCGACCACTAGTGATTAACAGTTGTGATAGGATAACGAATAGCGATTAAGTCCCAATTAATGCCTGATTAATTAAAACTAATTATAAACGAATCTTTAAAATATTAATCAGCTAAGCCTATGATGTAAACTTCTTAATAGCAAAACGATCGAATAACTATATAACCGACACAACATAACATAACCACATAACAACATAGCAAACAACATATATAATATTATTAAATATTAACAAACAACCCTCCAAACCAACCCTACACCTAAATAAACTCGAACCTTTGCATCCATGCAGCGTGATGGTCTTTGACGAGATCGATTCTCTGGACTCGAGAAACCAAGAAGTTTTGTACACGATCTTCGAGTGGCCGTCGCTCGTCGACTCGAAATGCGTCCTCGTCGGAGTCGCGAACTCGCTCGACTTGACGGACAGGATTTTGCCGAGACTCCTGTCGAGGAAGAAGTGCAAGCCGAAGCTGCTCAACTTTCCGCCTTATTCGAGAGAGGAGATCGCCAAGATCGTACTGGAGAGACTGGCAAAGGTATTTCTTTTGATTGATTTGTTGGTTGATTGGTTGGCCGATCAATCGATTGAAGGATTGATTTATTGGTCAGTTGGTCGGTTGAGTGATTGATTTTTTTATGGTTTTGTTTTATCTGATGGTGTGGAATGTATACTGTATATGTATATATAATGTATACTATATATTAATGTATATAAACATATTTACCTTGTTAGTGGTTCATCCACATAAACGTAATTATGTGCATTACATCATTGAGGAGATTGTTTTAATTTCATTGAACAAACTTGTGATTCCTTTTTTGCTGAGAAACGTTAAACAAAAACGTTCGACTTTCACAGCTCGGATCAGAATCGGCCATCGAGCCACTGAGCGTCCACTTCTGTGCCAGGAAACTCTCCTCCATGTCGGGGGACCTGCGGATGGCGTTGGACGTCTGCAGGCGAGCAGTAGACATCGTGGAGATGGAGATGAAGAAGAATGAGAGCGACGCAGCGGGTAAAGATATTATATAATACAATATGTATTTATGTTAAATATGTGTAAGGTATAATAACAAAGATGCTATAAAAATATTATATTTTACTCCTATTTACTGGATTTTAAATATTAATATCATGTGTATTATTTATTATATATTATTATTAAAATATTATATTATTATTCATTTCAACAGCAGACAATTCAGTTCTGAAAGCCAAAAAAGTCGTTGGTGTTCCTGTGATCCTGAAAGTCATCAACGAAGTTTATGGACAAAAAGTCGTTGCGAAGAGCAATTCTCAGCTCCAGATTCCACTGCAGCAGATGCTGGCCGTTTGCACCTTGTTGCTGATGGGCAAGAACACGAGGGCATCGAAAGAGGTCAACTTTGCCAAGGTGAGTTCTACGTTGATGATGACGATGATGAGAATATACTACTCATACGTATCTGTCGAAGGATGTTTAGTTCGAGCTAGATAGGCGATAGATTTAGCACCCGTTGTCATGACGATTTAGAGACAAAAGCATTTGAAAGGATGGATATAAATAATAAATATTGATCATCTTCGCTGCCCAATAACCCCGTCGCTCTTTTGAAACTCATTGCAGTTCCACGAAAACTACACCAAGATCTGCAAGAAGAACGGAGTCAAAGAAATCGAGAGGTCCGAATTCCTCAGCCTGTGCACCTCCATGGAAGACCAGGGACTCGTTGGCATCAAGAAGGCCAAAGAGGTTCGCCTCTACAAGGTGAGCTTTGCGGACATGTTGCTTTACATTTCCATATTTTCTTATGTTTTTCAAAAATTTGTGATTTTAAGAATGTTTTAAATATTAATTGGGCATATTTCAATTCAGGATATTATAGGAAAATATGTAATATTGATGTATCGGGCAATGTGGCCAGTGGCCAGTGGCCGTAGGTCTTTTATTTGAAATAATTTTCTTAAAACCTGTTCACCAGATGACGCTCAGAATCAACGAGAAGGAGCTGGAGTCTGCCATTCAGGACAAGACCCTCCTGTCCAGCATCCTTTCAAAAGGGCTCAGTTAAGACAAAGTTTCGGAGTTCAAAACCCAGCAGAAGATCATAGAGAAATGTTTTTATGGTTTTACTGAAGCAAAGCACTCGACTGCATCCATCCTGAAATTTGTTTTCAAAAAAGCCCGTATTTAAAGAATTGCAAAATCTTAAATCCTATTATGCTTTTAGACTTGGTATTCTCTGCCTCGTTTTTGGATTTGCTTGTTGACTTTTATAGGCATTTAGCTTATTTGGCCATTTTGACTCCTTGGATTTGGATTCAAATTTTTTTGGTGTGCATGTTCAAAAGGGCATAGGTTGTTTTTATTGTGACAATTTCTCAGAGAAAAATCTTCAGGCATAATTTAATAATATACGAATTATGTTATCTGTGTTATTTCAAATTTGTGCCTCAAAGTGAATCTAAAACATAGACTGAGTAGCAGTCATGGTCTTCCTGCATCATAATAAATGTCTTTCTATGCTGTGGGACTTAAAATTTAAGCTGGAGATTTGGAGAAAAATGTTTTTTAGGTAGTGTTTCAGATACAAATTGAGATGCTCCAATTTTGGCACTCCATCGTGATTTAAGATTCTGCATTCGAGAATATGATGCCCTATTAAATCAGACTACACTGCTAGTTCCACTCCCCTCAGCAAATCCAAGAACAGGGACGGTCGGCCCGACCCCGGTTGAACTCCGGCACCGCGGGCCATTCAAGCAGGGGAAACGCAACGATGCACAGGAAATGAGGAAAACTTCCCGACTGATATTTTGAGCAAATAAAGGGGCAACCGTTGGCGCCAAATATAAAAGGCGTCTGGTGGAAGATGGTTCCTCGGAGTCTCACAAGCAGACGATTATTCGCGTGAGGTCGACCGATGCCGTCTGTCTGCCGGCCTGGAATGGCGGCAAAAAAGGCCCTGATTGATTTCCATTTCACCTGGAAATTGCACTTTAATTCGTCTCAAAAACGTTGCTAATCTAATCTTATGAGGATTAATTGAGCGATGATTTAATCCAAGAGGCAAAAATTGCAAAAAAATCATGTCTACAAAACGCAATTTCTACGCCATTGCAGCCTACTTTGAAATTCAAAAATTTAAATTTATTTCAAATCGAGACGCGAAGATTTTAAAACCTAGGAACTTCGTGAACGAAAAGATGTCCAAAGTCCCAGCAAAACTTCAAAAATTGACACAAAAACAGATCATTTTGGGACGCTTCTCAGGCACATTTAATACGTCTTTTTACGCAGACTTAATTATGGCGGAGCACCCGATGACTCGAAAACAAACCGATTGTAGGCGAGTCGCTTAGTGAGACACAAACATTAAACACGCGATGTTTAAACATCGTGTTTAACTTTTTTCTTAAATTAAACATTAAACAACTTAAAATATTTGTTTATATTTATATATATTTTTAAATTTCTTTAATTTTTAAACCGGACAGTTTTAAAAGCAGACGACAATTTCGAGTGAAATGAAAACAATGCTACTACATTTTACAATACGTTACAAATCATTTTCTAAACTGGAAATTTATTAAAATTAAAAACTTAAATAAACATAAAATAAATTTTAATAAAACGATAAATGCAAACAAAATTTAAAAATAAAAATCTCAAGCTCTAATATCCAGACGAAGCACCCTCGCGAAAACAAGCCATAAAGAGAAGCCGGCCGGGCGCCAGTCTCAGTAAAACAAACGCCACGATTGTCTCCACGGCTCGTCTCTTGTCTTCATTCATTCATCTTTAATCCTTTCACCATCGTCAGGTTCTGTCTTCTCGCGATTCTCTTGCTTTGTCTGTCCGTCTCTATTGCTCCGTTCTGCTTGCTGATAATGTCTTTGTTTCTATCGTCATGACCAATATCATCACCACCATCATCATCATCGTCGTCGTCATCATCGTCATAGTCGTTGTCATCGTCATCATCATCGTAGTCATCGTTATCGTCATCATCGTCATCATTACAGAGTTTGTTTTGAATCTTAAGGGATAGCAGGACATGACCGTGCATTGCCAATGTTTCTGTCCACAATGATGTGTGTCTGAAAATAATGAAGAACTGATGATGATGATGACGACTACGACGATGACGATGATGACAAAGATGACGACGACGATGATGACAAAGATGATGATAAGGATTGTCCAATGATAAGGACTTGATGGTTGTAAAATGGCAATAAAAAGAAATAGAGAACCATTATTAAAAATGGAGATTTTTTTTCTGTGAATCTTATTTTTATATTAAATTTCCTATATTAACGTTACTTTATGGTATTAATTATTATTTATTCAATTTATTCTGACTTTCATATTTTATTAGTATCCTCGTAATTTCTTATTATTTCAATTGTAAGAACATCAACATTTCGATTACGTCTTGAGGCTGCAATCTTGTCTCGAAAGGTTTTATTGCGCAACAACCATTCATCAATGACAAGACGAAATCTATTTCAAGTGGATGGATGGACGGGTGAGCGGATGGGTAGGTGGATGGGTGGGTGGATGGATGGGTGGATGGATGGGTGGATGGATGGATGGATGGATGGAGAGTTGGATTGAGTGACCTATTGATTGAAGTACGTAGAGAAGATTACATAATTGGACGGACAGACGAATGAATTGATAGAAGACGGAAGTGCATCCATGAAGGAATGATTGAACGAACTGACGGACGGATGGATGGACGGACGGACGGATGGACGGACGAAATGAGAAGAATAGCAGGCGCATATAACGCGCAGTCCTTGCGAGTCTCGCCTCATAAGGAGCGATCAGAATCCTCTTTTTGTCAAACAGTGTAAGGTTTTCAAGAGCCGCCTCTTCTCGTAATCGAAGTTTACTTTTAAACGTTGATTAAAGTTGAACATAAACAATTAAATCCTGCTTCTAATCCTGGGCATTCTAATCTCCACGACATCGAGTTGAATACTGAATTAGCCGTCTAATTGTAAACAAAGTCGACTGGAAATTTGATGTCGGGGGAGCTATCTTTAGAACTCTGTTGACATAAATATTAATTAGCTAATTAATTAGTAATCATGATGTCACGTGGCCTACCGTCAATCAGATGCCTACATTGCCAGGAAGTGAGTTTAACAGTTTTTGTTTGTTTGTATTTGTTTGTATGTGTTTCTGTATTTATTTTGTATTGAGGGTTGGGGTTGGGATTAGCTGTTAGGGTTAGGGTTAGGGTTAGGGTTAGGGTCAGGGTTAGGGGTCAGGGGTCAGGGTTAGGGTTGTCTCTTCAAACGTTGAATTCTTCCTTGTGAAAATAAAACAATTTAAAACATTTATTAGCAGTAATTTAAAATATTTATATTTCGCATGCAATTATCATTAATCATATATCGTTAATAACAGTGATATCCATGATGATGACGATGATGATGATGATGATGGTGATGATGATGATGGCGAAGGAGACGACGTGATAAATGGCTAAGTCGGAAGAGCATCTGTCACCACGTGGTCTCTGTTATCAGACGAGGAAAATTTAAATTTATTTCAACGAGTCGAGTCGATCCTAGTAACGATACCCGAACGACAAAAACGACGACGACGACAACAGCAGTGGTAGCAGCAGCAGCAGTTGTAGCTACAACAAAAGCAACAGGACGTAACAACAACAACAGCAACAACAACAACAATACAAATACAAACTCAAACCAGCCAATCATGTTCGTCGAACGTTGATCACGTGAGGCTGGAGTGACGTCACTGGCGTTCCTGATTTATTATCGTCGTCGTCGTCGTCGTCGTCGTCGTCGTCGTCGAGGCATCGTAAAGCATCGTGACTTTGAATGTCATCGAAGTTGACGTTCAAATGTCATGTCAATTGAAAGACATTTTGCTTTTGAACTTCTGCTTCTGCTTCTGGATGTTCTGTTCTTGTTTTTCAGATTTTTTTGGTTGCTTTATTTATTTATTTATTTGAAGTTAATCGATGTAATTTCAAGATTATTAATATTGTTAGTTACTGATAATAATAATAATAATAATAACAATAATAATAATAATAATAATAATAATAATAATAATAATAATAATAATTTTAATTGTTAATTATTTGATTGATTGGATATTTGTTAATTAATTAATTATTTAATTTATTTATTTATTAATAACTTATCGTTAAGAATGTTTTCAGACTCCAGGGCTGTTCATTTGTCATCGATGAGAAGCTGCCATCATCATCATCAAGACCATTATCATCATCATCAAGACCAATACCATCATCATCAAGACCGTTATCATCATCATAACCACCAGTGAAGCAGTTGGATTCGAATCCACAGTGTCATGGAGTCTTCCAGATTCTCTCTGTTGGTCCTCGTCTTCGTCGTCATCTTCCTCCTGGTGTCCTCGAGGGTCAAAGGTCAGTGCTCGTGAACTCTTGAACTTTTGGAGAGTCATGTTTCAGACCTAGATGATGATGACGACGACGACAAGGACGATGATGGTGATGATGATGATGACGATGATGGCGGTACTGATAATGATGGAGTTTCATTCATTCATTCACTGGCTCGTCTGTGTTTCAAAGTTCTCCAAA
>CM067530.1:11117500-11135000 GCA_034509925.1 Hirudinaria manillensis | reverse complement strand
ACGGCAAGGTCAACCAGCAATTAGGTCAGGTCATTCTGGTCGATAAATAGCAATTTCCAGCGCGGAGACTAAAACGTTTCACTTAGAGACTCCATAAATCCATATCTCTAACCATCCATCCACCCATCCATCCATCCATCCATCCATCCATCCATCCATCCATCCACCCACCCATCCATCCATCCACCCACCCATCCATCCATCCATCCATCCATCCACCCAGCCAGTCTTGGAATGTAAATTAAACTGAAAGTGCTGTACTGGAAATTCCTCTAAAATTGAAAACATCAATTCATTGAATGCTGACGAAACTTTAAGAATCAATTTTTATCAACTTCAGCTTCCCTGTTATGGGGCTGTTAAATGCTAATTTAGACAAGATTTATGGACGGATAAAGGGATGGATGGGTGGATGGATGGATGGATGGGTGGATGGACGGGTGGATGGATGGGTGGTTGGACGGTTGATGGATGGAGTCAATCGATGAATTGATCGGTGGAGTGAGAGAACGAATGAATATCGAATCATCCTCGGGCAGAAAATTCATGACGTTAATTACTATCGTAAGCAAAAGCGATGCAATAATTAAACAAATAAGCAAACGAAATCAAGCAAACAAACACAGAGACAAACAAACAAATAAACAAACAAACAAACAGATATACAGACCCAGTCACGATACATTGTCTCTTAATTGCAATGGGTTTTTTTTCCTTCGGCTTTTTATACAAACCAAACTTAGTGCTCTTTTTGGACGCACTCACCGTCCTTACAACGGAAAATCGTCATCATTATCATCGTCGTCATCATCATCATCATCGTCGTCATCATCGTCATCATCATCATCATCGTCGTCTCGAAACCCTCATCCTGTATTTGCCTATCTTCGTTAATGTTTGTCTTCAGTTAATTGCTTGCAATTATTTGTTCTTTGTGTTTGTGTTTCTGTTTGTCTTCGTCTTTGTTTCTGTTTGTCTCTGTCTTTGTTTCTGTTTGTCTTCGTCTTTGTTTCTGTCGATATGTGCGAGTATCTCTCCTTTAACTTTTAGGTCGGTCGTGCACGGGTCTTTAAAACCACGTCTCTTTAGGATTCCCCATTTTTTTCATTCTAAGGTCGTCCGATGATGGAAACCAGACGTTGTCTCATCAATTATTCATGGATCTAAGTTTAGATTTATGGGGTAGGGGGAGGTAGGGGAGTGATTAACATAATTTATTACTATTTGCAAGGATAACTCTGTAAGGCATTGATTAGCATCTATTAAATTATTCATGAAGTTGGCTTAAGTACTTAAGTAATAAGCTTATTACAGAAGTTATTTAACATATTTAAATTCGTCAGAGAGTCAAAAAATATGAAAATTTTTTTATCAGTTTTCGAGATTTGGAAACATTTTTTATTTTCCAAATTTAAAAGAAATTTGGAAACAATTGTTTCCATGGAGACTGTACTCAGTCGACCTCGAATTCTTTTGAATGCATGTTCCAATTTTTGATCATTATCATCACCGTCGTCGTCATCATCATCATCATCAGCACTACTATCATCATCATCGTCGTCGTCGTCGTCATCGTCGTCATCATCATCATCCCCGTGTTGACTTGTTTTATTTGAGATTCATTCCTTCTAAGCCGTGAAAGTTTAATCAATCCATTAATCCTCCACTCATCCGTCTGTCCGTCCATAGGTTCATCCACAGGTTCGTCCACCCACCCACCAACCCACCCATCCATCCATCCATCCATCCGTCTGTCCGTCCGCTCGTCTGTCCGTCACAGCCGGCGCTTTCCCTCCATTAGAGTTAGAAGCATATTTCATTCGGTTGGTCGTTTGGACGTTTTGAAAGCTTTTGGCGCCATTGAAAGGAAAACAAAGGACACACGGTTTCAGTGATTAGGAAGGTCTTTACAAAAATAACAATAATAACTTATTATTATTATTACTATTATTATTTATTATTATTATTATTATTAATTATTATTATTATTATTTATTACTATTATTATTATTATTATTATTATTTATTACTATTATTATTATTATTATTATTTTGTTATGTGAGGCAATCCTTTCTTTGCATCGATTATCAAACATATTTACCTAAGTATATGACCATATAAAACCATTTTGACGATGACGATGGCGATGATGATGATGATGAACCTTGTTGACCCACAGGTGAGTGGCTCAGGTGTTTCTGCACGGAAGCTGGATGCGTCCAGACGAACTACATGTGCAAGACCAGCCGCGGATCCTGCTACTCCAGGATGACCTTTGACCCGACCTCGAATGAAGTCCTTTCCATGAGACACGGCTGCGACGACGGCGGTCTTTTGTCGCCGGTGGAAAAACCGGACACCTGCCGATCCTCTACGATTGCCGGAGACGAACTCGGCCGTGACGGAGAAATCGAAATCGAAACTGAAAATTTCCCGACCGACGAGCCACGCCCTTCTGTTATGGACGATGACGATGATGGAGACGAAGACGTCGATTGGGAATTTTCCTGGAAAGGCAGGAAGCGCCACAATATCAAGCATTCGAAAAGTTCAACGAGTACTCCTACCTGGACAATCAAAACCGGAAATAGACCGTCGGCTCCGATTGACTCCGGAAATTCGAAGGAAATTCCGAACGAGATTCGGAGCGAAACCGAAACTCCGGCACGTTCGTCGAAAATCCGGAACGTGGCGGATGCGAGCGAAAATAGAAACAATGGTCAAGATGACGACGACCATAGAACTATCGAACATAGAATCCTCGTGAGCTGCTGTGACGAAGACATGTGCAACTACATCAAAGACGATTCAGTCGAGAGAACGATAAATAAGAACAACCGAGGTACGTTCAATTAGTCCCTGTTCGAGCGATAATTGGGATATTTATATCTTATTTTTCTACTATTTATCACGAATAATCATGTTTATCCAATATAATCTAAAAAGAAATACCCTCGATTTCTTCTAATTTTGTTCTAAAAGCCATTAAATGGAACGACAAAAAAAATTCTAAGGCAAAAATTGGGTCCACTTTGATGTGCTGTCGGTTTCGTATGAAAACAGCGATTGAGTTGTTGTTGTTGCTGAAGGTGAATGATGATGATGACGACGACGATGATGATAGTGATGACGACGACTACGATGATGGTATTGCTGATGATGATGGTGAAAGATTATCTCAGGCAGAATCTTCAAACGTTCGGATGGCAGACTGAAGAACATAGATAGATGAAACATAGACAGATAAGTGAGGCTCCTCTGCAGATGTATTTGGTTCGGCACGAACGAAGAAGTGCACTCACTGCATGATTGACCGAGTGAATGAGCGACTGACTAAATGAATAAATGGGTGAATGTTTGGGCCAGACATTGGGTGGGTGGGTGAGTGAGTGAGTGAGTGGGTGATTGAATGAGTGAATGAATGAGTGAGAGATTCAGGTGATTACATCCGTGAGAGGAAAGGATATCATCAGTTGTTTACTGATAAACGATGCCAATGTTTTGATTGATGGAAGTGAAAGATCGAAAAGATTAAAGTCATTGTTCCTTTTCATCGAATTCCTCGCATTGCTTGTTTATCCATCCATCATTCTTCTGTTCCTTCACCCACCCACTCAATCACTCACCCACTCACTCACTCACTCACTCACTCACTCACTCACTCACTCACTCACTCACTCACTCACTCACTCACTCACTCACTCACTCACTCACTCACTCACTCACTCACTCACTCACTCACTCACTCACTCACTCACTCACTCACTCACTCACTCACTCACTCACTCACTCACTCACTCACTCACTCACTCACTCACTCACTCACTCACTCACTCACTCACTCACTCACTCACTCACTCACTCACTCACTCACTCACTCACTCACTCACTCACTCACTCACTCACTCACTCACTCACTCACTCATTTTATGCCTCCTTGCACCTCCTGGCACAGACTTTCCAGTCTAACAGTCTGCGAGTTCCCATCTGAGGAACAATGAACTTCTGAGTCCAGAAGTCATTCGTCAGGAATTTCTTTCTCTTATCTTTCCCTCCATTCCACTCCGTCTGTCACGCATGGTCGGCTGGATGGATGGATGGATGGATGGGGCTGGTAGCGATCTCGGTTGAGTGGTTGATGATGACGACGACGATGCCACGATGATGATAATGATGATTATGATAGATTGACGGGAGAGGGGATCTAATACAGTATTACCATCCGATTCTCCAAACATTCTTGAAATTAAAAGGGTCCACCCACTTTAACCTCTCTTTATGTTTATCTCTCTTTTCGTTTCTAATTATCATTTCCCAAACTCTCCATAAAAAGGAGATCCCTATTGGTCACACGGTCACACGGTCACACGGAAGCACGGAAGTCGCTGATTGGTCGACTCCATTCGTTACTATGGAAACGTCACGCGTAACAGGTTACCATGACGACCGTTCCTGGAAAAACGTGGCTTCCGTCGCTAATTTAATGGAAGCGTAAAATGGTGCATTCATTTGGCGCTCTTCGGCGTCCCTTTGTGACGTCCTGGATGATGATGATGAAGGTGATGATGATGATGATGATGATGATGATGATGATGACGTTGGTGATGATGATGATGATGATGACGATGACGATGATGATGATGAAGATGATGGTGATGATGATGATGACGACTCCATGATAAAAGGAAATTTATTTTCACGGAAAAGTGACAACGGACGCGTCTTAATCTCTTCTGCCGATCAGGTTCTTCCGATCCTAAATGAATTCGAAGCAACATGGCGGACATGGAAACCGTTCCAAGAGCACAAACGCACCTACAGAGAGAAACAAAGAAGCAAACTCTGAAGCGTCATCACCACCATCGTCGTCGTCGTCGTCGTCATCAACAACAACCCATAATGCCATAATGAAAATAAAAATTCTCTTAAATTTACATGTAATTGCACTTTTAAATCTCGGATGGAAAGATAAACGTTTTTTTGTTTTTAAATTCATCAACAAATTGTTCTTTTTTTTCTTCTTTTCCCACACTCGTACTAGACTCTCCCAATTCTCTCACTCTCTCCCAAACAACACTGAATCTCAGTACGACAAAGCGCACGAATCAGTACTATGCTGTTTTGTACTATACACACACACTCACACGCACATACCCAGCCAGACAACCACACCTATGGCCAAGCATCCATCCAGACAAAGGCAGACATACAAAGACGAGGACGAAAGATAAAAGAGAGAGAGATGCAGATAGACTGAGTGAAAGACAAAAGAACAAAACGGCGCCCACGTATCGAACCTTGCAGACTGTTTAGGATAAAAAAAGACTCAGTCTCTGGCGCCACATGCGAGACATCTAAATTGCCGAGTAGGAAAGATTATGGGAAAGTTTTAGAGGGGGTATGTAAGGGACGAAGATGGATGGATGGATGGATGGATAGGTGGGTGCGTGTGTGGATGGATGGATGGAGGCATGGATGGAGGCATGGATGGAGGCATGGATGGATGGATGGATGGATGGATGGATGGATGGAGGGATGGATAGGTGGGTGCGTGTGTGGATGGATGGATGGATGGATGGATGGATAGGTGGGTGCGTGTGTGGATGGATGGATGGATGGATGGATGGATGGAGGCATGGATGGATGGAGGCATGGATGGATGGAGGGATGGATAGGTGGGTGCGTGTGTGGATGGATGGATGGATGGAGGGATGGATGGACGGATGGATGGAGGGATGGAATGATGAATGGGTGAGTTGGGAAAATGCGATAATTTATTTAACGACTCGGGTGACGACCACTTCTCACGTATCTCACGCATTGCATCTCATCAATAATAATAATAATAATAATATCATCGCTCCAAGAATAAAATTATAAAGAGTAGCAATAATTATTATGGTGATGATGGCGATGATGATGATTACAGAGTGATGACGATGATGATGGTTACGACCAATACGACCTCATTTTACCAATGAAGGCACAAGAATAATTACTTCCAGTATGATTCCGACGGCTTGAAACAATAATAATAATAATTATTATAAATATTATTATTGTCATAATAATTAATAATTTACATTCGTTTTCAGCAACAAGCTCATCTAGAGATGTACACAGAACGATTGACGGTCAATCGAAGACCAGAGAACAACAGAAGCTGATTGACTCATTATCGCCCAGGCACGTTATTTCCGATCTTTGGTTCAAGACGGCCGTCTGCCTGGTCACCGTTTTCGGAGCGGCCATCTTCGTCGTCATCGTCGTCAGCGCGATGCGCATGCTCCGCTCTGATAAGCGTCAATTTCGACGCCAACAGTTCTATTGCGACTGTCCTCATCACGTAGTCGACGCCGTTCTTGTAGCCGGCGACACTAGCGCCAAACAACAGCTTCTGTTTCCTGTAGCCGAGAGTCGCGGTTACTTCAAGAGTCCTTGTCCGACTGACCAGCTGCGCGTAGTTTAGGATTGAAATTGACCATAGATATTAAATTTGAGATGTAAACATGTGTGTGTGATGTGATGGTTGTGCGTTTCGTAAGAGGTTTTAGGTTTAAAGCCCTCTTCCGTCCTTTTAGCTCCAGGCAGATTTATGTCGTTTTTTTGTTTGTTTACGCCATACACATCCGCTCGTCCATCTGTTCGTCCTTCAGAATCTACACTGCCCTCGTCGAGAATGCCATTTTGCGATTCTTTGTTAGAGAAACCTCGATATCAGTTTCGGTTTATTCCGCTTGGAAATCTCAATTCCGAGCGATCATCGCTTTATACGAATTCAGTGGCAGTTTCTTTAACTATGCGCAAATTATTAGCCACTCTTAAAGCATTTCATCTGCTCATGTTATTAATTTGAATTTATTTTTGCATAGATTTGTTATTTAAAACAAGGATGATATTTGAGGGACTTTGTTTACGTTTTTGGCCAAACAGGAAAATTCGGCGTTTACAGAAATCATAGAGCTGAAAATAGCTGCGTAAAAATTTGAATTTTTACTGAAATGAATCAAACTTATGGAAATTTTATTTTTATTTTATTGCCTTTTTTGGTTTAAAAGCGATTGTTTTTAATTCGTTGAATTCATGTTGCGAACTCTAGCGATCATGTCCGAGTGAAAATGTTTATAGCTTTTCTCTCGTTTAAAATTATTATATTAAATCATGTTGAACCCAAATGTTAAAGTTTTAATTTAAAAAATACTTTTTTAAATAATGAACTTTTGACGCCTCTGAAGAATTAATGCAAAAAAACTAAAAAAAAGCTGAATTTGCTTAAATAAATTTTACAATTTAAGTCAAAATTTTATTTAATAAACAGTGTAACGATTTATTTAAAGAACAAAACTTTTTTTTTCACATTTTGGGACGCGTCTTTCGTCTGTTTATCGCGTGACGTTAGACGCCCGAGGTCGGCCGGTGAAACATCACAAACCTAAAAGATCTCTTAAAAAATTGAAAAACTGTAAAAACCGATTAAAAATATTAAAAACCGTCCCATTCATCGCTTAAAAATCGACAGTTTATGCCTTCCGTTGCCGAGCACTGCTACGAAGACATCGGACAGATACGTAAACAACCCGTCTCGCCGTAGGAAAGCGTGGTGTCATCATGGCAGAGAAGATAGACCGCGTACTCAACCACCTCTACATAGGTTCTCTGTTTTCTCTGTCCCCTAAGAACATCAAGAATGCCAACATCAGACTCATCGTAGACTGCACGGTCGAGGGTAGCGGCCGCTGCTTCAGTGGCGTCGAGAAGCTACAAGTGCCGATCGACGACACTCACAACGCCAACATCGGACTCTATTTCGACGTCTGCGCCGACAGAATAGACATGATCAGGGTTAGTCTTGTTTATTATTTTAAATTAATGCTTTTATTTACACGATTCTAGTCCTGATTTAAGTAGCCAAATCTGTTGAGTATTTGACAAAGTGTTTTCGAATCTATTGACCAGCGAATAAGTTGAGTTTAACGAAATAAGTTATCGGTGCAAAAATAAAAATCCCAGCACATAAAGCTCAGCAATCTACAAATTAAAAACAATCCAATAAATTGGCCATAAAATTATTTAATTCTTCTGAAAATCATGAGAATCACGAAGGTTCTCAGAAGCTTTTGAAGAGTCATTTCTCAAGTGGAGCTTTCAAATAATCTTTATTTCCACAATAAATACAAAAAGTCATTCATTCCAATAAATTGTCTGAAGAATGTGATTTCCAAGCTGGCACCAGTCCTAATAACATTTGTCTCCAGTGGGTGCATGATGGATGGATGGATGGGATGATCGAGGAATATTATATGAGTTTATAATTAATTTTCAGCCATAATAAATGCTTCATGTAAGCTACATGAAGTGTATTATAATTTATATAAGTTATTATCTTATAAAGCTTAATGTAGGATTTATGAAAGATTTTATTTAAATTTGTTAATAAATGTTTAGGTGATGGTTGTTTGTGTTTGTTGTGTGATTTCATCGAAGATAAGATATTTTTATCAATTATTTCTTTGATATTTCTGAGATATTTGATATTTTTATTTGATTAAATTGGTTGTTTCAGGACTTATTAAATACCAGGATAATTGTGAATTGGTAGGATGCATACTGAGATTGATTCTGATACTTGGGAATCAGACTTTCTTAATTTTTAAACCTGGCATTTATAATAAACTAATTATCGACTATTTATGGCCTTAAATTATTTATTTTGTCATCAATCCTAATTATTTTGTTATTCACAATAACTTTTTTGAATGAAATCGATTTTTAAATTATTTTTAAATTTAAATTTAAATTTACTCAAATCTGGATATCGTGAGAAATTTGTTGAAAATTGTAATTGCTTGGTCTTTTCAACGATAAATTTAGCGCCTCTTTATTAAATAATAAACATTTTTTTCTTATAATTTAGTGATAAATAACATTTTATGAGGATTTATTGCTGAAACATCTTTCTAGTTTTTCATCAGTTTGGGAAGGTTTTAGTCTTTATTAAGCCATCGACCATAAAAACGTCGATGTTATTAAAATTATCAATCGTAAAAATATCGAGATAATGCTTTAAGTGTTCTTATCAATTAGACTTTCTGGCATTTTTGACCATTTATTCGTTCACTCACTCACTCACTCACTCACTCACTCACTCACTCACTCACTCACTCACTCACTCACTCACTCACTCACTCACTCACTCACTCACTCACTCACTCACTCACTCACTCACTCACTCACTCACTCACTCACTCACTCACTCACTCACTCACTCACGCCCTCACTCACTCACTCACTCACTCACTCACTCACTCACTCACTCACTCACTCACTCACTCACTCACTCACTCACTCACTCACTCACTCACTCACTCACTCACTCACTCACTCACTCACTCACTCACTCACTCACTCACTCACTCACTCACTCACTCACTCACTCACTCACTCACTCACTCACTCACTCACTCACTCACTCACTCACTCACTCACTCACTCACTCTCACTCACTCACTCACTCACTCACTCACTCACTCACTCACTCACTCACTCACTCACTCACTCACTCACTCACTCACTCACTCACTCACTCACTCACTCACTCACTCACTCACTCACTCACTCACTCACTCACTCACTCACTCACTCACTCACTCACTCACTCACTCACTCACTCACTCACTCACTCACTCACTCACTCACTCACTCACTCACTCAAGCATAAAATTAATCTACAGGAGACCACAATCCATGCATCGATTAAAATGCCATTCATCCATCATCATGCTTTTTTGTTTTAAGTCATACTTTTCCACGCCTGGCATAACACCATCCCCTCTCCACAGCGCATGGGTGGCAACACCCTGATCCATTGCGTGGCCGGTGTGAGCAGATCGGCCACCATCTGTCTGGCATACCTCATGAAGTACCAAAGGCTGAGACTGAGACAGGCCTATGAGAAACTGAAATCGGCCCGCTTCGTCATCAGACCTAACGAGCACTTCTTCGAGCAACTAATAAACTACGAATACACGCTATTCGGCTCCAATACCGTCAGTATGGTCAACTCTCAGTACGGTAGGATACCGGATGTCTACGAGAAAAATATGTTTAACTTCATACCACTATATTCTCACAAGTGATGAAGCTGACAGCGCCATCATTGTCTTCCATTCTAGGGTTGTGCGAGTACAGATTTTTGATAATTTTGTTCATAATTTAAGAAAAAAACAATTGTTTTTTGTGTGGCCACCTGTCGCTAAAAATATTTAAAAAAAAAAAACTAAATTCTTGACTCCGACCCTAGGGGATATTTTTCGCTGTTTTTGTAAAAATGTAAAAAATGGATTCTGATGAAATAAACATTGTTAAAGCCTTCGTTTTTTGACGTTATTATTATTATTATTATTATTATTATTTTATTATTATTATTATTATTATTATTATTATTATTATTATTATTATTATTATTATTATTATTATTATTATTATTATTATTATTATTATTATTATTATTATTATTATTATTATTATTATTATTATTATTATTATTATTATTATTATTATTATTCTTATTATTATTATTATTATTACACTTTGGCTTACAGGAGTTTCTGAGATTGAAATTTCCTAGTTTACATGAACTAATTACATTAAAAACTGACAGGTCTTACCTGAAACCCATCTGAATTTAATGTGGTTACGTAGCAATAAGATGGGTTTATTAATTCACAAATTGGACGATAATGAGATCGAGTGTGATGGATTTGCAAACTAGAACATGATTTCACGTGATTGAGCTTTTATCTTCGGTAAAATTTACATTTTTACAAAAATTTACATTTAGCCAACATATGTCTTAAAAAGTAAATTTATATTTTGTAGTTTAATAAACCAATAGGTTTTTAATGAATTAATAACTTTTTTTAAAAAGCAGTAAAAGTGTTTTAAAAAATTTCAGACTCAGCAAGCTATAAAATTTAAAAATTTTGAATATCTTTGGCCTTTCTTTCTCCTCTTAAGAACAGGTGGTTCATTATTATTTCTTCATTATTAATTCTTTATTGTTCAGGAAAATAATTTGCATCAAATTCTCCGATTATGGTTTTACCCAGATTTGCCTTTAAAGATGAGTACACTTTGGGTGGGTTGTTGACATTGTTTCTGCGTTTGTTTTTGTCATTTCCTGGTTTTACGGACGTTTTGTTGTCGGCCATGGTTTTGGTTCAAAACTTCTGAGGTTATAAGGTTATCGGCACTTAGGACACAAGTTTAATTTCGTCTTTAATTCCCAGAGGAAAGAACAGAAGAGTCGAAAAAAGCCAAGGAAAAGTATCCGGATAGGATACCGGTAAGTTTGGGACTTTACAATGGTGCCGTTATAACTTAAGTCATAACTTTTAAGCAAGATTCCACCTTTCCCTTATTCCAGGTGATTGTGGAAAGGATACCTCATTCGTCGGCCCCCGTCTTGCAATCAAGAAAGTTCTTAGTTCCAGCAGACCTCGGCACTAGTTATTTCCTGATTGTCATGAGAAACAAACTGTCTTTGGATTGGGACAGTTCCCTTTATATTTATCTCAACGGCATATTGGTGTCCAATGGGTGAGTAGGTTGTTCGATATTAGTAATGTCAGTACGTGAAATCCGTGCTTTAAATATCGTGGGTGATTAATAATGCTTTGATAAAGATTCGTCATCTTTGTCTTTTTGTGTCAACAGGATGATGATGGGTGAACTCCACAAAATGTTTAAAGAGGAAGACGGATTCCTCTACCTTTCTTATGGAACCGAAAGAGCTTTCGGGTGAAATGGACGATTTCAATGACGTTCCTGATGCCTTTTTACTTTTGTTTTCTGAGTTCGTGCTAATAAATACGTATTGTAGTAAAATTGTTTTGGGGACAATAAAAACGTATTTAATCGGGCTCAAAATGGATTTAATTAATTTTCAGACTTTAACTTGTCGTTCTTGGTTTCGTGTGTAAATAAGTTCCACAAAAGCGATTATGAATCGAACCCTGGAGGTCGATTCAGGAGCCCACCAAAACCTAGCGAACGAAATATATTCAATATAAAAAAAATTAAAACCAAGCAACCTATAAACAGCAATAAATAAAATCTAAGTATTTTAATTTCCATACATCGATGCATTAAAATATTTAAGTATTACATAACAAAGCGTATTCTCACTTGGAGACTGCTTACTCGATTGTTAAACTGGGAAGGTCCAATAACATCGCAGAACGTCTTAGAGGCTGTTTTTGTCGCTTTGCAGCTGATTTTTGACGAATATTCTCGACATTTTCTGATTCCCAGGTGTCCTTCTGAATTGACAGAGGCAGAATGACGTTGGTGAGATTCACTTTCAAAGACGAAAATACGTTCGGTACGTTTGTTCTTCCTTGATTCTCGTTGGGCGCGTCTGGTTGTTGTTTTAGACAGCTGAGCCATTACGACATTACGAACGGAATTTCATAGTTTCTGTTCATTATTCTGCTTAGTTTTAGATTTTAATGATAACTTGTTAAAATTGTCATGACTCGCAACTTAAGGTCTGCTTCTATACTTTTTTTTTGGAGGGTTCACAATACTTTAACTATGAAATGACAATGTAAAGAGGTATGTAAAATCTTGAAAGGTTTTATATACTCCCACAGGAACTTAATTTAATGCGTTTTATAACATTTTATTAAGATTTTACTAGTGAAAGCATGTAACATTTCAATATAGAACTTAGTTGAAAGGCTTAGTTGTTCACTGAAATACCTCATATAATACCTGCTAATAAAACTAAACAAATGGCATTGGTTGACAAACATTGCACCACTGTTCGGCAATGTTTGCAACTAGCATGAGAGCTTTATATATTTTTTCGATGCTTTTTCATTTAGAGCAGAGAAAGGAAGAGGCTCAGAAAGTCCTCTCGAAATATCCTGACAGAGTCCCAGTAAGCAGAGTCTTTTGTTCAATTCTTGAATGTCCTGACAATTTCTAACCATGCCCTTAAGATGTTAACAAGTTACAAATTAATTTGTCTGTTTTAAACATTCTCTCCTGGCACTTACAATTCTTTGGCTTTCTGACAACAATTAGAGGCAAATCTCACGCCCAAGATGGAGCCACTGCTTTCAGTTTATATTCGAACGCAACATGTCCATCCTCTGCTCGGACTAATAAATAATTAACAAACAACAAGTTGACGAATTGCATTTTCCAAGGTCATCGTGGAGAGGATGCAGAGGACCGGGGCGCCACCTTTGGACAAGAGGAAGTTCCTCATCCCGCTCGACATCAGCGTCGCCCAGTTCTCATGGATCATTCGGAAAAGGATCCAACTCGACTCCGACAAGGCCCTCTTCCTCTACGTCGATCGCATCATTCCTTCCAGCGGGTGAGTGTCAGAGTGGGTAGGGGGGAGAATGGGGAGGTCAGGGATCGAGGGAGCGCTCGGGGGTTGAATCGTCGGGGCGTCGGCAGAGGCCTGGTTCGACCTGGTGTTAACTTGGTTCGACATTTCGTTGTGCATTTAGGTTTTCTAATTCGTGCTAATTATCATGATCACAGAAGAAGAAAAAATTTAAAATTAAACCAATTAAGGAACAATTTCTTGACATTAATTGCCAAAGTCGTTTCAAGTCTGTTGGTTAGTCATCAAATAAATTGAAATATCAATGGCATGATTAATTATATGCCAGCAAGTTATGCTAATGGCACAAGTCATAGGAAATGTCTGGCATAATGTTAATAAATTATGTTAACGATCCTCTCAGGGTCACCATGGGCCAACTGTACAAGGAGCATAAGGAGGAGGACAACTTCCTGTACATCTCCTACGGGAGCGAGAACGTCTTCGGGGGTCGTTGAGTGCCTGCGACCTCGAAGGGTCGACCTTCGACCCGCAACCTGACCTTCTTTGGGGATCTGCATATTTTGGTCGCTAGATGATTTTCTGATACGCTTCTTATAACAATGATGATGATGATGATGATACCCTTGATAGTGTTTAATATTGTTATGATGATGATGATGATGATCATTATCATTATTATGGGTAATAACTTTGTAAATTCATCGTCGGGAACAGCTTTGCCCTGCACTTCAATCTCTTTGATTAAAAGTGTGATTTTCGGTTGAAAAAGATTGACAGTTACGAGCCTATTGACTTTTCTCGTTTCTGTTATTATTATAATAATTATAATTATTATTATTGTTATTATTATCATTATTATGGTTATTATTATTATTGTTATTATTATGGTTATTATTTCTGCTAGTTATTATATTATTATAATAATTACCATTGCTATTATTACTATTGTGTTGTTATTAAATTTACTTCGTTGGTCTTTTGGTAATCAAAGCAGACAGCAATAATTGTTGTTGCTATTTGTATAACAATTATCGGTAATGTTGTTGTTATTATTATCATTATTATTATTGTTATTATTATTGTTATTATTATTATTATAAACATTATTGTTATTCTTAATAGTATGCCAATACGGTTATGATTCATGTGACCCGTGATTTGGCTGTTCGGTGCACTATTGAATTATAATTAGCATTTAGTTAGAGTAATAACTACTAAATAATAATGATAATTATTATTCATAATAACTTTTCATACAAAATAATAATTATTATTATTATTATATTAATATATATATAAATATAAATTATATATTATTATAATAATTATTATTGTTGATGTTTTTCTGATTGAACCGCTTCCGGCTTGTTTTCATTTTTCAGAATTCGGAATATTCCAGTTTGCTTGCTCATGACGGCTATTGATGATGATGATGATGGTGGTGATGATGGTGATGGTGATGATGATGATTGGTGGGATGTCACTTGATTCTTGTCTGCGTGAACTGTGGCACGATAGCCAGTATCATGATAGACATCGCTGTTGACTGTTGGCATCCTCATGGTTATTATCATCACCATGGTTATTATTATTATTATTATTATTATTATAACTATTGTTATTACGATCGTCATCAGTATCGTCACCATGGCGACGATTTCGGCTTACCAGTGCTTGGTTTAATGGAGGCATTTTTAAATTTTCATTTGAAAATTATTATTTTTTGCCCTTGAAATGATATTATTAAATTTATTATTAAAATCATTAAAATTCAAAAGAATTTCTGGAATGTTTTTTTTTTATTGGAAACAACGCCATTAATTTTCATGATTTTCACTCGAATTTCAATCGGATCCTGTTATTGTTGTTGTTTTTGTTCTTTCGTTCTTTCGTTCATTCATTCATTCATTTTTTTTTGAAGTACTTTCGTTTGTAAGTGATCATTGGTGGAAATTGAGATTCTTAATCAGCCTGCTTATCTCTTTTTTGTGATCTGGTCACGTGTGCTATCGCCGACGACGACGACGACGATGATGGCTTCCAGTTGTGACCTACGATGACCTGAAAGGGGTATCCACAGGGGCCCCCTTTTTCAAGCCCCTTGAGTTGAGTTGATAGCCAAAAAAAATATGTTCGTTTTGTGCAAATGCTGATTTCAAGGTGAGGTTTTGCGCCCTGGTATATGACCTTTGAAAAAAAATATGCACGAGGTAGGATTCGAATGCTGATTGCCTGAATCTCGGAGCGTCTTTGGTGTTCGTTATTGCGAATATTTTTTTGTAGGGGGGCATGGATTGCCAATTTTAACGGGGTAGGTTGGCTGGTTGGTAAATTGGTTAGTGGACGGTATTGGTGACGTATTGTTTCTTCAGGAAACTGGTTAGTTCAAGCCATATTGATTCGTAGTTTCGTAGACGAGGAAGACTAAACGTTTGTAGATTTTGTGAATTTACCTGTGAAGTTCACATCAACTTTCTGTGATTCACGCACGAACTTAAGACACGCTTCTGTGAGAATCGCACCAGTCATGATGATGATTTTCTTAATGTTTGTATGTAACGCTTAGGACTTATGTTGCCTGACGTCCCTATTGTAAGGGGTATGACGTGCGTGGTAACATCGGTTGAAAGTTGAAGGTCGTTTAATTTTAGATTCAACCTTTGTTTGGGTCTGGGTTTGTATATATTTTTTTTTTATATAAGAGGATGGTTGTTACTCATACCTGGATGATGGACTGATGGGATGACTAAGGAGAAGACGAAGAACAGCTGCATTTGAATTATGAAAGATTTTATTTATTTATATGTAAAAATATAGAGGTTACGATGATGTCGTTTTTTAGGCCATAATAATAATAATAATAATAATAATATATTATTAATATATAATAATATAATATTATAATAATAATATATTATTAATATATAATAATATAATATTATAATAATAATATATTATTATTATATTTATTATATCTTATTTGTAACAATGATTGGGCCTATTTGATTTCAATAAATTTTAATCATGTCTTGAAATAAGGGTCTATTTACCTAACGAATAACGATGATAATGATAATGATGATGATGATGATGACGATGACGATGACTACGAACATGAGAGTCAAAGCACTGCCACTGCTTTCACAGGGATTCGCACCAACCATCCAACCAGCCATCCAACAACGGACACGAAACTGGAGACCACACCAATCAGGTACATTTTCCTTCTGATACGCACGTATACATACACGCTTACATAAACACATGCACACATCCTCCAATACACACACACACACACACAAACCTTTGAATCGACGAGAGTGGCTTATAAAACCCTCCTCTTAGGACAGATGTTATTGCTTCGTAACTCGCTTGTGGAAGTCCTAACGTATAATTATTTTTATTAAATTATTAATGTAATGTTAATTATAAATATATATATAAATAATAATAATAACAACAAATAGTAACAGTAATTATATAGCTGTTATGGTATTGGACAGATATTTTCAATCGTCGGGGTTTACCAGTTCACATATGATCACTGAAAAGGTTAGTCACTTTCGGTAAATTGGTATATATTTATCAACCATTTAATCAATAAATCCTTTAAATTATTTATAATTTACCCGGATTTTTCATTATTATCGTGATAAATCACAAAAAAAAAGGGCTTGTATCCTTTTGTATCCTTGATAGAAAACTGGCTGTCGATGCAAAGTTTCGAGATACAATGAAATACAACTTGAAATACAGCAACAATTGCAACGAAGTCGTGGGAATGTGACTCGTGTTTATATTTAGAAAAAAATCTTAGGGTGGTTTTTTTTTATTATTAACTCATAACTCAACAATTCACAACATTTCACAAGGAACCAACTCCAATCAACCATTTCAAACTAAACATTTTGTATCTAAACATTTGATACAACTACTGCCTCAAGTTGTATCCAGTCATTCAAGCACTGATGAATTTATTTATTTATGTATTCACTTATTTATTTATTTAGGGTTGGGGTCGGGAGGGCCAAGGTCATTTTGTGTGACCTGGTGACCTAGAGGGTGTGGGGTCTTGCAACCTATGGTTGTTTAATATTGTTATTGATTAAGTAATTACCGAGTTTAACACTCCT
>CM067530.1:11042500-11110000 GCA_034509925.1 Hirudinaria manillensis | reverse complement strand
AAACATCTTCGCCATCAATCCACTGACTGGATTGGTTACGACCTCAAGCTTGATTGATTGTTCTTTGTCTTCAATCAAGACTTCAACCAGTTGTTCTTTCAATCTCGCAGTTGAGGTTTGTTGGCTTGAATAATAATTTAATAATTTGACAACTCTATCAATTATATTATCGTTAATGTTAATATAAATGCATTACAAAATGTAAACATTTTTCAAAACTTTCATTTAAAATTGCTTTGTTAATCACTCATTTGTTTACCCTCTTCTTATTGGTTCAACGTAGGCTTGTCAACGACCACTCAAAACTGAGGGATCGAGTTGCTCTACAGTCTTATTGGTAGTTTCTGTCGACGACCTCAATAACCACGCCCCCACGTTTTCTCTCCCTTCCTACGATTGCTTCGTCTATAAATACGCTCCTCCCAATACTCCGATTGGCTGTAACCAAACGATCTCTGTTTTCGATGATGACTTGGTGAGACTAATAATTAATAAAGATTTTAAATTAATATTCACAATAATAACCAATAAACCAATAAACATTTTCTACCTTTTTGCAAATTTAATTGCATGAATGACTATAAAAAACAAACTGATTGATAGGGTGAAAATGCGAGGTTCAATCTTTCGCTTCAACCAAATAATGTTTCTGATTGGCTGATGATCCAAGGGCCACCAGATTCAACCAATCTTGTCTTTTTGATTAAAAATAACTCTCCCCTTGTCGCAGAATCCTCGAATATGATTTCTTTCAAGGTAAAAAATGATGAATTATGAGAATTTTTTTATAATATAATGTCGTAATGTAATGCCTTGAATAATTTTTCTACTAAGACAAAACAAAATACAAACTCATACTAGCTGGTAACTCCACTAGTTTTGGTAAATTATTAGACATCACGTCATTGCAATGTAAACATTGTTTCCATGGAAACAGGTGACCGCAAGCGAGTTGTCTACGGCCGAGAGGCTAAGCAGCTCGTCCACCATCAACCTCCACATCATCAACAACAACAACAACAACATCAACAGCAACAACAACAACGGTTGCATCGAAATCGATTCCTCCCTGAGGTTCACTAGCGAAGAGTACCAGGTCGTCATCAACAAACTCCCTGCTCCAGGCGTTTCCATAGCAACGGTCAAGGTTGGTTTAAATGGGCGAGAGATTGGGGAGTTTGAGGGCAAAGGGTGGCCCTTCCTAAGCAGTTCATTGATTGGTTGACTCGAGCAGATATATGGGCATTCATTATCGTGATCAGTAACCTTTGATTTTCATAGGTCACATCTACCAGTGAGGTTACCTACAACTTGAGGGGACCTTACAAGAACATGTAAGATTGCTTTCATCATCACCATCATTATCATTATCGTCATCATCATGGTCTTTAATGTCACCTCTAGATTCAGCATCAACGAAAAAACCGGTGATGTAACCCTGGCACGACCCGACCTAATTAACTCCACGAAAGGCATTTACGCTTTCCCCATCACTGCTGCAAGTGCTCCAATACCCCAAGGACTCGCCTTCTCCGTCGTCGTGGTACACTTTGACCTTCAAGCCCCGCCCAGGGTCGTGAAGATGACCTTTGACAATTACGTTGCCTTGCTTGAGGAAAATTCAAGAGTTTTCACGATGCCTGTTATTATCAAGGTCAGTTGAAAGGTCAAATGTTGACAGCTGATTTGATTGGTTGGTGCTACCTGCCCACTGATAGTTATTTTTAATTGTGAGGTATTTAATTGCTTAAAACATCAGTAGATCAAATGAAGTGATTTGGTAAACATGTCCCATTTTGCCCATCTCCACCCTTACTAGTTAGGGCCTAACCATGTCCACCCACTGCAGTCTTTCTTTTAAAATTATCGACCATATATCTAGGCCCAACAGACCGACTGCAAAAGCAACGCAAGAATCAGTTACTACTTGATAGGCAACGCCGAGTTCCATAAGAACTTTACCATAGACCAAACATCGGGGGAACTGAAACCCCAAAGTCCCCTCGACTACGAGGCCTTACCCCCTTACTACCAGGGAATCATTACCCTGACGGTCTTGGCAAACTCGTCCAGTGATGGTTACATGGGTTCTACAGCTACCGTCACTGTTTTTCTTAAGGTTTGGGGTTTTTTTTTTGTTTTGCCCAAGAATGTAATGAAATGAAATTGTTAATATTATTATTATTATTATTATTATTTATAATTTTAGGATTTGAACGACAATGACCCACAGTTTCTTCAGACATCCTACAACTTTAACCCCATGGAACCATTGAAAAGGGGTATTGCAGATATTGCATTTCTATTATGTTTCACACGTCTTTAATAATACTTAAGAGATGACCCATCATAATAATTAATTATAATTATATTTATATTTATAATTAATGTTCAGGTCTTTTGGGTTCGGTTTCAGCCATGGACGGAGATGCTACCAGGCCAAACAATCAAATTATATATTCATTCAACTCGTCATCATCATCATCGCCACTCATTGACGGCGATTTCTCCATTGATCCAATAACCGGCTCCATTTACTATCTGTCCTCTTCCTCGTCGTCATCATCTCCTTCTGCCCCAACCCCAAGGGCTCAAACCCTCATCGTTATGGCAACCGACCTGGGCACGCCCTCCAGATCTTCCACGGCGCTGGTGACCGTCCAATACGTGCCCGGATCGGTGTCGCCATCTGTGACGTCGGCGCAGGTGTCTTGCGACACGAACGATCACGTGATGTCGGCCGAGGTTAGCTGGAGTTCAAAGGTCGATGCGGTGGTCCTCAACGTGTCCGAATCGATAAGGAGGTTATCGGGTGCAGGGTACAGGTGTCACCTGACCAACACTCACCTGTATGACGGCCTGTACAGGTACGTCGAGAAGCCCCAAGGCTTGGAGTTGTTTAGCCTGGCTTCGGATTGTTCCACCGTCAAGGTTGGGATTTCCCTGAGGGATAATTATAGACAGGTCAGAACGATTCTGTCGACTCTGTCAGTGACCAATGATAGCTCGAACAATCAGGTCGTGTCGAGTCAGAGATATGACGTCGGTAAGTTGATGTTTTTGTTTATCACAAAATTTAGTAATCAATTTTTTTATCAACTGGCTATTATAAAATTAAACGTGTTTAAAATTACAGTTATTTTTAATTCAAAATTCTTTTAGCAACTCTAATCTTCTTCATCAATCCCTACACATTCTCCCTGGACCGACCCATTTTCCTACCGAGGGGTGTCGACATCCGACCGTCTGTGAGTTCCTCGACCCCCGACGGTACCGCCATTGCCAGGGTCACTGCTGTGGACCCCCTGGAGATGGATCGACCCATCAGATTCAGTCTCTCCGGCCGAGATCCGTCTTTCCCTCCATCGTTCCGCATCAATGAAACGACAGGCGACTTGTTCTTCACCAGGAATGGCTTGGACTTCACAGCAGAAAGGTCGGCCATCTTGACCGTCACGGCCAGTTCCGGGAATCCGGCGGCTGTCTTGGGTGCCGGGGTCGCTTCTGCCGAGACCACTGTGGAGGTGCACCTGATGCCCTGCACCAGGCCATCATTCAAGTCCGAGCCCATGGTGGTCGGCGCTAGAAGGATTGGTGAACGAATAAAGTCACCATTGCTAGATTTAAAGGTCGGTGACGTCTTTAGGACATGTTATATTATCAGCCCTAGTTTAGTAAATGACAATCTATAATTTATTAGACAGTGGTGATAGTGTTGATGGTGAAGATGACGATGGCGATGATGATGATTTCTGATAGGAAATTATTTTTAGAAATATAATTTATATCCTTATTATGATTGAAATAAAAATAAACAAAAGATTTTTTTTTTTAAAATTCTCCTAAATACTTAAATAATTCCGACAAAAAAAATAGAGGAGCCACAAATAGCTACTGCGCCTTTGCTTTAGCTCACGTGATGAATCGATGAACCTCTCTCTTTGTTTACAAAACAAAGGAATTCACCGACGGCTGGAACAAGAATGCCGTCTACCGCGTCGCCGAAACCATGACAACCGTTGACGTGGCAACGGGTTTGAAGACACGTGACTTTTTCGACGTGGACGAAAGAGGGCTCTTGATCTTCAAAGGGTCGACTGACCTTGTGCTGACGGGGTTAGGACCGCAGGGGAGGTTGGAGGTCGAGGTCAATGTGTCAAGTCCGGGTTGTGGTATTTCTAGCTCTGCAACGATAATGGTGAGAGGAGTTGCCATCATCATCATCATCATCGTCGTCATCATCATCATCATCATCATCGTCGTCATCGTCGTCGTCGTCATCGTCATCATCATCATCATAATCATCATAGGCGTCGTCATCAACATCTTTACGATACAATTCTTTTCCCACGACAACTTAGGTCTTCTTGATACCTGACGATGGTTTCGTAGAGATCGTCGTCAGCCAATCACAAGAAAGGCTAGAGGGCAATTACAAGAACCTGACCAATCGGCTGGGAGGGATTTCCGGAGTCGGGATTTTCCCGTACGCTATATTTAGATTCCAAAACGAATCCAGGTGATCAACATGGCTCTTAAATGTCTGTTATGATTATGATGATACTTAAATAGTGAAATAATTTATTTAATACGATAAATGAATGAATTAATTGGAAATTTGAATGAAATTTGTTTATTTATAATCCTAAATTGAAAAGAAATCATTACCAAAACCGTTCTACAGTAGGTCCTACCTCATTGTTTACTGCGTCGACATGGCAACCAAACAGCTACTCATCTATCCTTATCTCGCCAGGTAACAACAACTCATTTGGTGCCATCGTCATCATCATCGTCATCATCACCGTCATCATCATCGTCATCATCATCGTCATCATCACCGTCATCGTCGTCGTCATCATGTTAGGTTAGAGCCATAGGGAATTGTTATTTTAACAGCTAGTCTATTATTAACGACTAATTGATTATTCATTATATTAATAATAATATTAATATATTCAAATATTTATTACTTCAATATTTTTTTTATTCAAGCATTTTCAGCAAAGTGAATGAAGGAATGATGAATGAATTCAAGAGCAACTATCAAGTGGTGTCCATTAAGGTTGGTCGATGATTATGATGATGACGATGACGGTGATGGTGGTGATGACGATGATGATGACGACGATGATGGTGGTGATGACGACGATGATGATGGTGATGACGATGAAGAAGATGATGACGACGACGTCGATGACTTATTGCTTAGGGATAATCGATTTCGTTAATTAATCTTGATCCTGTCATCACATTAACTTCGTCGTCGTCGTCATCATCATCATTCGACACTCAGCAGTACTTCGGAAATAACACGATGTTCCCGACGTCATCGTCATCATCACCGCAAACGTCGTCGTCGTCGTCAGAGTGTCTTCCAGCTGTGATTGTTCTGTCCGTCGTGTGCTTCATCTTCTTGGTCGTTCTCGTTGTTCTTGTGGTCGTCTACTTTCTGAATTTACGTAGGAGGTTAGTAGTGGTGATGATGATGATGGTGCTGAGGATGGTGATGATGATGACGACAATGATGATGATGACGACGACGATGATGATGATGAATAATAAAAGATGGGTTTTAACTTTTTGTTGCAGGCGTAAAAAGACGGCAAAAGATGTCGCAGTATCATGTGAGCACTGCCTCATTATCAACATCATTATCATCATCATTTTCATCATCATCATCATCATCACCATAGTCGTCGTTAAACGCGAGTTTAATTCTCTTGCAGACTCAAACGCCATGGCCGCTGAATATTTTGGAACGAACAAGTGAGACTTCGATCATTTGTTTATCCACTTACCCACCCATCCGTCCGTCCGTCCATCCATCCATCCACCTTTCCAGATCGAGAGGAGACGAGGATAAAGACAGCAGCACAGCCACCCAGTCTTCCACAACTTCGGACTTTCAAACGACCACCAGCAACGCTTCCTCATCCGCTGCAACTCAGCAAAACTTCATCCCCAGGAAGCCTCCCTCTGACGAGCACCTGCTCGCCACGGCCACCCCCCCTTCCAGGGTCCTTCAGGGGGATCAGGGCTGTCCCTATGACCTCGTCATAAACGATTCGACGTCGAGCCCGGCGGACACTCCGGCATTCAACTCGGCCACCAACCTCGTCATCAATCGATCGTCCGTCTCACTGGCCGCTTCGAAATTCTCAGATTCTGCTCTCGGTTCGACGGATTTCAGTACAGCTAGGACGAACCACTGTCCCACGAGGGCCGCTGACGATTCTCCATACGAAGCCCCTATCTTGTTCAGTACCGTCAAAAAGCCCAGCGTGACTGTATCGCCGGAACTCGAACTGGGAGCCAGCGGTGCCAGCATCCCGGACCAACTGGCCGCAAGGGCCTCAGGAGAGGCTAAGTCGCTTCCCAGTTATGAGCAGTTTCGAAGCGGTAGCGTCTTGCGCATCGACGACAATAACGCCGGCGATTCTTTTTATATTTGAATTTACGTCTGACTGCGTCGGTGACGAAGACGACGATGACGATGACGACTATGACGATGACTATCGCGACGAGAGAATTGTACTTTTAAGTGAAGAGACATCGCATCATCATCATCATCATCGGACAGAGTCGTCATGACGACCGGTGACACGAGTCGGTGTCATGGTAATCTCGAGTCAAGCGTTTTGTATGTTTTCGTTGTTGTGTTCTTGTTGTTGACAATGATGATGATGATGATGATGATGATGTTGGCGAAACTGATGATAATGATGTTCTATTATAATCCACTTGTTTTAGAATCATCAGTGTCCAATTGCCCAGTCCATGGTTGCCACAGTATCTTCACGCTTCGTTGATTCCCGCTTTTGCGGGTCAATCAGTGCACCCATGCGAAACTACATCTTTTTTTACTCGGTATATTATTTTCAAAAGGATTTCTCTACGTTTTATTTATTTTATAAAACAAAATAAATAAATAATTTAATTAATTTTAATAATATTAATTAATTATTTATTTATAAAGATTTTTTATTTAAAATTTGATGAATGTTTTTAAAGATCCAAAATTTGAGGCATAATTCTGCTTCTTGAAAGGCAAAGTTTGATTGAACTTTGATTGATATTTTTTCTTTCTTTTGAATTTCATTCGTTTCCTCTCCATTTTTAGACTCCAAAAATGTTTGAAGACATTTTCTGATTTTTCCTATTTTGTTCAATATTGTTTTTTTATATTCCTCATTTCCACATTTCGTGATGGCATGTCTTGAACTTGAACTCACTACTGCTGAATTATGCCGTCACATCATCATCATCATCATCATCATCGTCGTCGTCATCATCATCATCATCATCGTCGTCATCATCATCATCATCATTATCGTCATCACCATTGCCAGGTCTTGGTGAACGGCGTCAAACCAACTTAGCATGATGTTAGTCAACTTTGTATGCATTTTCGTTGTGAAGCATAGTAAAATGTTAGGAAATATTATTTATAATAATAATAACTATAATAATATTAACCATAATAATATTTATTAACATTGATATTGAACTCAATAATTATTAATTACGGATTAAAGTTAAGAAATCGAATGAGCCCTCTTTAGCTATAGGCTGCATAGACGTGTGACGTAACGGTGGCTGCTAAGTTTGCCCGACCAATCAGAACTCGTCCGACTTTCTTGTAAAATGCGAAATCACGAACACAATGTAGAATAGAATTTGAAAAGTTTTAAAATGTCAAGCTTTAAAAGATAAATAAAACGAAATACGAAACAAAAAAATGATTTTGAAATATAAAATCTTTCTTTGATCGATCGAAAGAGGAAGAAAAGAAAAAAGAAAAAATTCAGATTGAAGACAGATGCACAAATCGAAAAACAATTGAGAAGGCTGACAAGGGGTTTGCATACAATTTCGAAGCGAATGTTAAGTACACACACAGTCAGTACAGAGTCAAGTACGAGACTAGCGTACAACTTGGACAACCTGGCGTTCGCGTGAGTACAATTTTGTACAGGGATCGGACAACAACAACAACAACAATGTAGGCGCGCGAAGAAACTTTGCAAACAAAGCATTTTTTAAAATTTAATTTTAATGATTGATATTCAAAGGAAATTCAGGAGAAAAGTGAATTTAAATAAAAATATTTGAGAAGAAAAGTCTTGGGAAAAAAATTTAATTCGACTTTTAATTGTGGGAAATTTGAAGTTCTGGAATTCCAATCAAACGCGTAAATGGTCACGTGGCCACGTGACGACGACGACGATGATGACGTCAGAGCTTAGCAAATAGCAACAAAGAATCCGACTTTTAAACTACGAAAACAATTAGTTCTACGGCCTCTGAAATGCAATTACAATTTAAAATAATAATAATAATAATATCATATTATTATTGATGAATGTCAATGTTTATTTTTTGCCAAGCACGTGACTTCGAAGCAATGAGTGGTCTTGGACCTGCCCACGAAAGTGTCGTTCAGAGACGGAATTTCAGATTTCTTTAGACATTTTTTCTCGTCGCTAGAGAAGCGACGGCTTCCTTCCGGTTCGGAGGCGGCCATTTTACTTTGTTTCGAAGATGCCTTCGTGACCTTCTGTGACCTCTTGACCCTGACCCCGTTCAGAAGGTCAGCGCTCTTGGAGTCACGTGGCATAGCCAGAACTGACGGTTCGCTACTGTGATAGGGCTCTGATTGACTTCGCTCTGTCGTATTACGTAGATGTAAATAGGGCATGAATATAATCAATAAATTATGATAAACTATTTATAAACATATACTTAAATTGTGATCTATAATGTAAACTCATAACTTCCAACCTTTCTTGCTAAGCCTCTTCAATATTTCACTCGGACTCTGGGAATTTTCCTCGAAAACGCTTTCGCTTTCAAAACCAATCGGTGTGACTGGATTCCCGTCACAGGCTAATTTCGTTTTGGAATTTCCGGAGCAGATGTCCATCGGTACATTGGAGCTGGCGTCGGGCGACATGAACTGCATCACGCTGCTGTGGTAGCTGTGGTCGATGACAGGTGACGGCGCAGAAGAGGGAGCGCTATGATTGCCAGAAGTCAAGTTGGAATCGAGGTCAAGTTTCTCTAAAAAACTGGGTCGGTTTATTTGGCGGCCATCGCCCAATGGATGGAATGATTGTTGAACGGGTGAGAGACGGGTTTCGTAAGTGGTGGGTTCGTGGTTTTTTGTGATGTGTATGGGTTTCAATTTCGATTTCAGACCGTTCGTATTTGGAGAAGTCAGCTTGGCTTCGTCTTTTCGAGCCGGCTGACTATTGGGTTTTCCGTCCTTGCCAAAGAGTTTCACTTTCGATACCAGCTTGCCGACCTTTTCCTCTCTTAGTGGAGACGTCGGGGAAGAGACGGGAATTTTACACTTCTGCGAGGTTTCGTTTTTGTCGCCGGAGGTTTTGCACCTGAAGAAGAGAGGCGTCCTAAGTCTCTGCAGGAAGCTCTGACCGGTTCGCGACTTAGCCTTGGCCGAGGGAATGGGGGTGGCTTGACTCTTGGTCGAACGATCGACAGAAGCCGCCGGTTCGGCCACTCCGGATTCTGAGTTGGACGTTGTGGCGATGCTGGAGAACGATGACGAGTTCGAAACCCTCGAGGAATTCGAAGGAGAGAGCGGACCGGATAAGTTGACGGTGGCGTGGATGGTCGGTGACAGTGGGATCCTGGAGGGGGTTCTTGAGGGGGTCGATTCGCCCGGGGATTTCTTAGGGGAAAGAGACTGCAGTCTGGGTACTTTGGATATCCTCGCTTGTTTCGAAACGCCGTTAGAAGATAACTGAGAATGCGTCGATTCGACCATCTCCGGGTTCGATTCCAGCTCCGGATCTCCTCTGCTCGAAATTCCAGGCCCCTCGGTGACGTAGGGGCATGCCTCGTCGTTGCTCATCTCCGATTGGTTGGGCGAAGTCAACGCAGGTGTGATGCAGGTAGGGACGTCGTCCTTACGAGAATTTTGGTCGTTGACTCTGTCGTCACGGCGAGAGGAAGTCTTGGTTTCGATTGCAGGAGCATTGATTCGTTGCAAGAAGCTGCTGGTGTGGGTGTTTACAGGCGGCAACGGTGGTCTCAGGGCTGAATATTGCACCGGTGGAATGGCCTTGACGCCTGCTGGCACGTAGAACGTCTCCACCGTAAAATCTTGTTCCATCCACACCGTTGCCAAATCTGAGACGGTGGCATCTTCTTTTATCTTAACAACCGTGGAGCAAGCGTGACCTTCCCTGGATTGTGACTTCGAATCGTGTCCTCTAACCTCTATTGATGACTTCCCATTGGACGAACCGGCATCCTTTATGAATTTTAACAGTTTTAACTAAATATTTCAACTTATAAAACCAAAGAACATTTGACAAAAAAAAAACAAAAACAATCGGAGTGCTTATCCATTCTCATTTATTTATTCTTATTTATTCTCAAATCAAGTCTCAAATAAATCCGATAGTTGCATTGATTGAATTCAACGTTTCGCTTCTAAGGTTGTTTGCTTGTCAACCACCGAGCAAACATTTGGCTCCACTGTTTGCGCATAAATCCACTCCACTTGATGATACCTCATGACGTCCGGACGCACGGAAAAGGGAAAGCGAAACTCGGGCAAACAATGGCCAAGCGGAAGTAAACAACAAAAGCGAAAGCGAAACCCAATAAATACCGATGATACAGTCCAGAGAGTAGCCGCTTCGTCGTCCGACAGACAGGCCAACTTGCGAAGGCTCTCCGTTCCGTACTCGAATTCCAGGTCCTTATCCATCTGGAGCTCGTAAATGGACTCCCTGTTGGCCATCATCAGCACCTCTGGGGGACTTTTTCTCCCTCTGACCTCGGCCTTCTCCACGTCATCTTCGTCGTCGTCGTCTCGCGTGTTTTCCACGCTGCTGATGAGAGAAAGGTTGAGACCGTCTGCCGAGCACATGGTGATACCGGAGTAGACGGAGCTGGAATTCGGCGCCGGAGAGATGTTTTCGCCTGGAAAACATCCACCCAGCATCTCCTTTCCATCTCCCTGACCTCTCTGCTCTCCGGCTGAGTTGCTGGAAAAAGCCAGGTCACGCTCCAGTGAACCGTGCGACTTTTTGCCGCTAGAGAGTTTCCCAACTTCTGGTCTTGGACTAGCCAATCTCTCCTCCAAATAGGAATGATCGGGAGACGATTCCTTGCATCTAGTCGGCTCTCTGACTCCCTGGAGGATCTTGGGTGTTCTTCTGGTCAGGGTAGAATTAGGGGTGGATTGGTGGAGCGGAACGATACCCCCCAACAGCTGGAACTCCTCCATACCAATGGCTACGTCGCGGTGTCCAACAGGAGTCTGCTTGGCCTCTTCCAGGAAATTGGTCGAATCTCTGAGCGATGCCACCTTCACGATTTTCGAGTAGCTGATCTTCTGGACTGAAACATTGGCCCGCGTCAACGTCTGCTGGAACTCCGGCGGCCCGTCCACCCACTGTTCGTACCTGTCCCTGCCGTCCGACTGGCCCCCGAATCCCCTCGGGTTGCTCGTACCGGTGCTGCCTACACTGCCGTTGCTGGCTGTTTGGCCGGAGAATTGTGCCTGGTTGAGATTCGATTTGCTCTCCATTAAGCTATCGTGTCTGGGATAGTCCGCATTCGGCCCGTCTATCCACATTTCCTTCGAGGGAGAGAACGGTGCTTCTCTGTAAGCACGGCGCTGATGTCGATGATACCTCATTTCTTCGGCATTGCTTCTCTCAGCAGCCGGGACTCGCCTCTGACTATAGGCCGGTGCGGACACCGTAGACGAGGGTGCCGAGCGGTTGCTGAGACCGTGGTGGTGATGGCGGTGGTAATGGCTATCGACATGATGGAACTTGCCGACCCCGCTAGAGCTACCGCCGAATCGGCCTAAGCTTTCGTAGCAGGACTCGAGTACCGGGTCGAGAGTGACGCAAGAACCGGAGGCCGAGGGCGGGCCGGAGCGGGCACTGAACGAGCACCGAGAGTCGCTCTCGAAGCCGGTAAAGACGGTCGTGTCGGCCGAGAGGTCGCTACTGCCGCCGGAGGAGTAAATGCCACCCTCGTGGCCGCTACTGTAGAAGAGATTGGCTTCCCTCAATGTGCCCATCTTGACGCCCTTGCGATGTTTGTAGGCGCGCGGATTGCCGGCGTCGTCCGAACTGGCGCTTGAAACGGCCTTCGGATAGAATTACATTATTTATTTATTTATTTTATTAATGGATTATTTATTTATGGAAATGATATCAGTCCTTTAGAAATTGATAAATGATATTGAATTAAATGAATTAAATGACAAATGTTATTAAATTATGCGTATGCCACCTACCTTTGACCTTTTCCTTATCTTGAGTTTGTTCATGCGTGAGGTCAACTGGAGCACCTGCAGTGTTTCGTTGTACAGGTAAGGATTTCCGGTCACGTGAACCAACACCGTCGAGTGACATCCGCTACTGCCGATGACCGATTTCAGTATCTGTGCCAGTCGGCTCTCTCTGGATTTGTCATCATCATCATCATCATCATCGTCATCATCATCGTCGTCGTCACCGTCATATTCGTGTCATTAATTTATTGTGACGTTACAGATTAGCTAATAATTCAACCACGCTTGATTTATGGTCCTATAATAACCTGACCCAGATATGGATTTTGGGTTCTGATGTAATAATAAATTATTGAATAAAATATGATAATGATGATGATATCCTAATATTCATTAGACATGGCAAAGGGATATTTATAATAATAATAATAAGAATATTAATTTTTATAATTTAATAAAACTTAATATGTTCTCAACCTAACCTTTTCAGGAATACATTATATTTATATCATAGACTCATTAAATTACAATTATTACCTGACCTAATATTATCATTGTTATTATTAATAACCATCTCATGACCTGATCTATTTAAAGCTCTTACCTATAGGGTACGTGTCGCTGCCCGTTGAGAAGGGCAAGTATTAGCATCCCCAACGCTGATAGGCTGAGTGTCGATCCCTCCCTTGTTGACTTGCTGCAAGTGCCGAAGTCCATCAGGTACAGTCTGCTGTGTGTGGCTATGGGTTTAAGTAATATAATTATTATAATAAAAATAATTATAATGACATTAATATTAATTCACGTTGATATAATAATAATAATAATAATAATAATAATAATAATAATAATAATAATAATAATAATAATAATAATAATAATAATAATAATAATAATAATAATATATAATTATAATTAATAATTAATACCGTTGTTGGAAAATTCGTCGTTGGGAGCCGTGGAGACGTGGTTCTGATAAACGTGAAGAATGAAAATGAAGTGACAATTCTTGCGGGATTCCCGAGTCTCTATAAATAGCAATAAATAACAATAATAGCAACGATAACAGCAGTGTCAACAATGATATTCATAATTATGCATTTAACATTATAATATTTTATAATATAATATAATAATCGAGATAGAGTAATCGTTATAAATACTACACAAGTAATGGCGATAGTCATTATTATTATTATTGTTATTATTATTTTAATAAAATTTGTAAAATAATTATGAATTAATAATAATAATAACCTCCGGAACTGCAGGACAGGGCAAGGTCAAGGTGATGACAGGCCTGCTCTGCTGTCGATGCTTTCAGTTCGCAGACGTTCAACAGCTGAGTTCCGCTGATAGGGTCGTCCTTCAAGGTCACGTGACCTTCGCCATCTTGGATGATGATGATGATGATGATGATGATAATAATAATAATAATAATAATAATAATAATAATAATAATAATAATAATAATAATAATAATAATAATAATAATAATAATAATGAATTTTAAATGATAAGCATTTATTATAAAATATCATTCAATGTTATCGTTGGGATAAAAATAAAAAATAATGATTGTTAGATATAATTTTAGAGGAATTATTATAATATATTAATACATTGTTATTATAGATATAATAACTACTTTTATACTATTAACTTTTGTATTTATGAAGGAACAATTAATATTATTATCATAATATTATTTATTTATTTTTTGTTTATAATGAATAAATAATTAATTTCTATCCTCTTAACCTGATGCCAGAAGGTCCCTCGTCTCCTCGTGTCTGCCCGTGACCTCGATGGCAGAAACCCTGACAGTGTACTTCATTCCGGTATGTTTGCGTCTGTCGGCAATCAACCGGAACAGCCAACAAATTGCCGTCGGTATGAGGCCCACCGTGGCCGTGGATTCGTCCGTGCCTATCATGGCCCGAGTCTTGCCTGCCGATGATGATGATGATGACGACGATGGTGACGTCATTGATTATGGATGAGTTGAGATCGATTAGGAAGCTGCCAACAATGCTGGTTCAAGGAAGATCAATCACATCACCGACGAAATTTCCCATAGATAAACGTCGTCGTCAACAACAACAACAACGACGTCGACGACGATGGTGACGATGATGGTGATGATGACGATGACGATGATGATGATGACTGTAATAATAAAAGGGCTGACGCGTAAATCAATACGTTCATCACAAAAACCAATTGTCTCCTCTGACGAAGCAATCAGAAAGTCTTTCAATCAACCAAATGCGCTTTCACGGCTATCAAGAAACAATCAAATCACCGTTGCGTGACCTACCCAGTCTGGCGTGACCGTAAGACAAGACGCAGCCGTCCAAACCCCCGACCACGGCATGTACGGCTTCTGGCAGGGCAGCCATGCATGAACTCATCTGGGATTCCCCTTCGGTGATCACGCTGTCGTAGAGGAACATCTTGGGGGCATGCGGCGGTCTCTGGAGGGCCGAGACGGCCCCCGAGCCCAAGCTTCCGGAAAGTAGATCGACCAGAGTCACGTGACGTTTAAATGGGTCAACACTCAAGCATGACTGCTGGCCAGAATCCACCGGGCATATTTTCAGTATTACCTTGACCTTCGTGAGAATAAGCGAGTGAGTGAATCAGTGAACGAGTGTGTGAATGAGTTAGTGAGTGAGCGAATGAGTGAATGAGTTAGTGAGTGAGTGAATCAGTGAACGAGTGAGTGATTGAGCGAGTGAGCGAGTGAATGAGTTAGTGAGTGGGCGAACAATACACCCACCTTGCCGAAAGTATTGGTCGGACGAAGGAAACCATCTGGAAAGCCCGGAGGAGCTAAGCCAATGAGTCGTGAAAAATTAGTGCTAAACGGCACGGATGCATTGACAGACGTCACGTTCGACTGACGATGATGAAGACGATGATGATGATGATGTTGTTGTTGCTGTTGTTGTTGGTGTTGTTGTTGTTGATGATTATTTTGTTGCTGGGGAAGATGAGAAGCGGAGAGGGGATTGTTGAGGTAACCCTGACTGTCCCCTGGCCTTCTTTTCACTTGGATTGGTTTCGGGGGCGACCTAATTTCACGGTCAAATTGGGTCAACTTCGTGGGACGGAAATTTGGACTACGATGACGACGACGATGATGACGACGACGATGATGATGATGATGATGATGATGGCTATGCTAATAATAATAATAATGATGATGACAGACCTGAGATTATTTTCAACATATCGTCAGCATAATTTATTCTAACGAGATGCTCCTAATTTCCTAATTAAGTAATTGTTACACGTCGACATCAATTCAAAGTCTATTATTGAAGCATTATTGAAGGCAATTTGATAAAAAAGAAGACATTCCACATTTTCCAGGGCATTCCTGATGACGACGACGACGACGACGATGATGATGATGATGATGACGACGATGATGATGATGATAAACAAACAACAGCAACGTCAACAACTTCAAGAGCTGCAGGGCAGGCGTCGACTTGGCTGCAGCGACGGCTGGCGGCGGAGGTGGTAGCGGCATGTGAACCACGGATCCGACGTTACGTGAGGATGAGGAAGAAGAGAGGAAGGATGACTTCAGCACGTGACGAGGTGTGACGCTTGACGAAGAGACCGATGATGACTGGTTGGTGATTAATAATAATTATAGCAATAATGATAATAATAATAATAATAATAATAATAATAATAATAATAATAATAATTAGTTTTGATTAATATTAATTAGAAGTTTCAAGAACTAGCGGTTCGAATAAATAAACTTTTTTTTAAAAATACCGTTAAGTTACGGTCATTAAAGGCATCATCATCATCATCATCATCATCACCAAGGACATGGAAAGCGAAAGCGAAACCTTCTCGTATTTCTTGAGACCGAACCGAGCCATGGTGGGAGTCCTGGAACCGACAGCGGACGAAAAATCCGACTTTCGGTTTCTATCCGGAGGATCGGCCTCCATGTCCGAATGGGACCTCGGCTTGATGACGTACCTTGATAAAGGTGATGATGATGATGATGATTATGTTGATGATGATGACGACGGCGACGATGACGTCGAACAAGCCACAAACCTCTTGCCATTGGGTCCAGAGCATCCATGACCGGAAGCTGCTTCCATCCTGGCGACCTCCATGTTCATTCAAGCATTCAAGATGGCCGCCCAGCACCACGATGGTGACGCGATGGGAATCAAAATGGCGGAAGGGGATTTATGACGTCATTTCCTGTAAAGAATATCAGCGCATCGTGATGGATGTCGTCGATGATGGTCGAGTCGCTGGGGCTTGTCATGATGAATTTACTGATGAATTCTTGCCTCCATTATTGGGCATTTGTTGGGGAAAATTGTTTTTAATTCTAAATTTAACGCTACATAATGCCGCACGAGTGATAAAGATATCAACGATATCATTCATACGATTAAGATAATTGCGATGATCGTCATCATCATCATCATCATCGTCGTCGTCACCATCATCGTTGTCGTCATCATCATCGTCGTCACTGTCGTAGTCATTGTCGTCGTCGTCGTCATCAATGTTATTACTAGGAACCTTTACGGATCTTAGAACAGTGCTCTCTCGTCCCGCAATAATGAGCGATATTAGGATTTATCGTCCTATCTAGAGTTTCTTTGGTATCCAGGGAGGCCTTTATCAGAGGTTCTTTGTTGTTGTTGTTGTTGTTTTATTGTTGTTTTAATGTTGTTGTTGTTGTTTTTATTTATTTACCAAACCAGGCGCAGTCATTGATTCCTTTATCTGTCGCATAAGATTCGATTTATACTGGCGCTTGCCATTCCTCTTGTAATATCATTGCTTTATCGATGATTATTATTATTATTATTATTTTTATTATTATTATTATTGTTATTATTATTATTATTATTATTATTAATGATATTAATAATATTATCATCGATATTTTTCTTGATTGAAAGAACTAATGAAATCACCATTAAGGAATTATTGTTATTTAATAAAGAAATAAAATATGATGATGGGAGGAGGAGGAAGAAGAGAGATCGTCCAACAGAGAGAGAGAGATAGGGCGAGATAGACAGATAGACGGACAGACGGAATGGGCGAGGAAATCAACCGATTGATGCAATCGTGGTGAATGAGAAGACAAACAAATTGATTGACACCTTCGATTGGGAGGGAAACAAGAGGGCAGAATTAATGGGTGGGGTGAATTGGTGGGTGAGGCGAATTGGTGGGTGAGGTGAATTGATGTATGGGGTGAATTGGTGAAGGGAATACCAAGACGTAGATAAAAGACCAGTGGTGAATTAATGAAGAATTTTACGGTGAATTGTGATGCTATAAAAAGAATAACTAAATTACCAAATAAATAAATAAATAAATAAATAAATATTTAAATTTATATATATATATTTTATTTATACAATTCCCATGAATTATCATTTTTAACCTGGTTGTTTGAATATGTTTTCGAGAAACAGTGCATTGGTCAATGGGCAGGTTAACTGAGTGCATCCACTTGGTGTGACCCAGGAAGCGGGAGATAGACTTTATTTGATTGTTTTATCTATGTTTTCCTTTCTTTTGTTTACATTGGAGAGGTTGCCCCTCCATTGAGGCACGTGTTTGCCGGCGGTAAATAGCAGACGTAACTGGGTGGATGGGTGGATGGATGGATGGATGTACGGATGGATGGATGTACGGATGGATGGATGGATGTATAGATGGGTGGGTGAACAGATAATTACAAAAAATAGGTAACAAGGATTAATATAAAGGTATATACGAATAAAAATTACTTGGAGTTGTCAGTTACCACCAATAACATCCATCCGTCCATCCAACCATCCATCCATCCATCCATCCGTCCGTCCGTCCATCCATCCATCCATCCATCCATCCATCCATCCATCCATCCATCCATCCATCCATCCATCCATCCATCCATCCATCCATCCATCCATCCATCCATCCATCCATCCATCCATCCATCCATCCATCCATCCATCCATCCATCCATCCATCCATCCATCCATCCCTCCATCCATCCATCCATCCATCCATCCATCCATCCATCCATCCATCCATCCATCCATCCCGTCGTTCCGATGATGTATTATGAGGTCAATGACCCACTTAAGGCAGCCAATTAGGAAGCAGGAATGACTTTCCTCTCCAATCTATTTTTAGAAATGATTTTTTTCCTCCCTTAAGATGACCCGCGAACCAACCGGACCAATGAGGCGTTTATGATTGCGCAATGTATCATTAAAAGGGTTATGATAATGATCATCAAATCCGTCGTCGTCGTCGTCATCTTCACAACGGGATAGGTGGAAGAACAGAAGGATGAAAACGAACTGAAGCGATTGTCGAGCTTCTTTCTAAGCATATTAAGACATAGAATACTGATGACGGTGATGATGATTGATATCGTCATTACCTCATCACGTTGACAGTTATTAACGATAGTGACGATGACGACGATGATGACGACGATGATGATGACGATGACGATGACGATGATGATGACGATGATGACGACGATGATGATGACGATGGCGAAGGGAGTTTCCCGGTCGTCTCCAGTGGGTCAAGAATGTTAACGAAGGATGTACATTTTGTGGACGTTGATTGATTGAATGAACGTTTGACGTGACGATGACGATGCTACAACTGTGCTGATGATGACGACGACGACGATTATAATCATTATTATTGTTATTAATATAATTATTACTATTATTATTATTGTTATTACTATTATTATGATTGTTATTATTATTATTATTATTATTATTATTATTATTATTATTATTATTATTATTATTATTATTATCACTGGCGGCGAGATGTTAGATAAAAAACGTGCGAAGCGTTTTCCTACTTCTTTTTTGTGAAGCAGTAAAATCAAAGAACGCACCTGAAAATTTTTATGTCAAAAAAAAAATTATTTGAAATCATGTTCTTCATCTACTCATCCACCCATCTTGCCAACCCATCGACCTAGTTATCCATCCATCTATCCTTCTCTCCATCCGTCCGTCTATCCATCCATCCATCCATCCATCCATCCATCCATCCATCCATCCTCCTCTCCGTCCGTCCGTCCGTCCATCCATCCATCCTTCTCTCCGTCCGTCTATCCATCCATCCATCCATCAGTCCGTCTGTCCATTCATCCATCGACATCACTCGACTTCTTTCGTAGTAATCATCTGTCTTTACACTATCCATTTATCCATTCATTCATTCATCCATCCAACCGTCCATCTGTCTGTCTGTCCGTTCATCCATACGCTCATTCATCGGCCCACCCATCCGGTGCGAAGAGAATTCGGGCGGTGAATGTGGTGGCATCAAAACAAAGACTTTTCAGGACTCAAACTCATATAGTAAGTGTTTTTATTGCTTCTCGCTGTAAATCACTCACACTCTGCTTCTTAAGAACTTCACTCAAAGGAAAACAAGCAGCCAGTCTTTAAGGATGCTGTGGAAGGATGAATGGATGGATGGGCGGACGGACGGATGGTTGGATGGATGGATAGGTGGATGGATAGAAGGATGAATGAATTAATGGATAGACGGATGAACGGATGGATGTCGGAAGGACAGATGATCACGACTAAAGAAGTCAAGTCAAATTGTCACATTATCAATAATGGCCCTTCGTAACTAGGGCCATTATCATCATTGATAATCATAATCATCATCATCACCTTCAACATCATCATCAGCATCATCACCATCTTCCACAACAACGAGAAGATGATGATAGAAAGTTACCTCTACTTCCTAACGTCCTAACAAAATCCAAATGAACAGATTTTACACACAAAAAAACACGAGGCGGTCTTCAAGAAGTTTGGCCTGGATGAACCCTCACCCCCCCTGTGGCTGTCCCCCGGGTTACCTCGGCTGATATGGACTCGGAGAAAGATTGGGAGGTGGTGTGGTGTGGTGTGGTGTGGTGTGGTGGGGGCCTGTGACGTGCCTTGTTCGCGACTTGTTTAATTAAATGCGGACGCCGATGCTTCTCCAGGAGAACATGGAAAAGGTGGATGGAAGCTCGGATTGATGGATCGTGAGATGAATGAAGGAAATAAGAGTGGATGGATGGATGGATGGATGGATGGATGGATGGATGGATGGATGGACGGATTGATGGACGGATGGATGGACGGATGGATGAATGGATGAATGAATGAGGGCGGCAACAAAGACGATTTAGAATAAGATTTGTAAATGGAGAAATTCTTTTTCTAAGGTTGAAAATGTAAGAGGGAATGCAGGAATGAATGAATTATAATTATTATAATTATATAGTAGTTATTATATTATGTGTTGTTATAATTATTATAACTGTAACTATAATTATTATTCATCAGATGAGACCGACCTTCTTTCCCTGAGTGAAAGTCATTTCGAAAAGAAGAGATGAAAATGAATTAAAAATCCACTTCAAAGCGTTAAAAGTCCATCAAAGGGAAGTAGAAATGAGGAAGAGGAAGAAGAGGAAGAGGAAGAAGATGAGGAGGAAGAAGAAGAAGCGGAGGAGTGAAGGAATGAAAGAAGAGTTCGGGAGTGGAGGAATGAAAGAGTGGAATGAAACGGAGTGTTGATGGGTGGATAGAAGAGTGATTGGCGATAAAGAGTGACGACTGAGTGAAGTAGATTCGTGTGTTTGGAACGTAGCGAGATTTGAAAACCTTTGTCGATCGAACAGATTGAGCTGTGAGTAAAAAATGGGTAACAATGGGTAGGAGTGAGTAGGAATGGGTAACAATGGGTAGGAGTGAGTTGGAATGGGTAACTATGGGTAGGAGTGAGTAGGAATGGGTAGGAGTGAGCGGGATCTGAGTAGGATTGCATTGGAGTGCTCGGGAGTGACGCGAGGCTAGGAAACGGATCTTAAGATCTCGGGAACCCATTCAATCGACATTAAAGGAAGCAATATCTGAGTCCAGCATCCTTTATCAGCACTTCAAACAAATCCGACATTGCCAGAAGATTCCATCTTCTGTCTCTCAGTTCCAATGAATTCTTAATTAAATTGTCTGAACCCAACATTAATTAATTAATTAATTAATTAATTAATTAATTAATTAATTAATTAATGTTGGGTTAATTAATTAATTAATTAATTGGTCAATTATCTAATTATTCTATTGGCTAATTGATCAACCAATCGCATTGGAGGAGTGAAGTGATTTACTTAATAAAGTGCAATTAATCCATTATGGCTTCCTGACAATTTTTCTTGGCTTACGACTTCGAATTAATTAAAAAAAATAAAAAAAATAAATAAATACATAAATAAATAATTAAGTAAATAAAATAAATAAATAAAGAGGTCATAAAAAATTAATTTTTAAGAATTTTCTCGGAAAATAAAAATATTTTATTTTAAAAGGAGATGCTAGGCGGAGATATGCAACTTTTTACGAGTTGCATCTCCTATCATCATCGTCATCATCATTACCATCATCGTCATCATCATCATCATCATCATCATCATCATCGTCATCATCATCAACATCACAGAGAGTGAATTATTTGGATCGGTGAATTACATGGCTAATAGTTTGTCTCGTTGTTTGAATTGTTGAAAAGTTGAGGATTACGACGAACAACGATTTCAAAATGGCGCCCCATTCAAAGATGGCGGCCCGGGTCGCTATGGTTGCGGCTGCTTGCAGTCGTAGATAAGCTAATCGAATTAAAGTTTTTAATGAACTCCTCCCGCCATATTTGAGAAGATAAAACCGTGCCAAGCGATCCTTATCATCTTTCATTGGATATCATCTCCGCAGCACCGGGGACCGGGGGTGCTAACCTGTGGCGGGGTGTGGTGACCTTTGACCGCTATGATGATGATGATGATGATGAGGATGCTGATGATGATGCTGATGATGATGACGATGGTGATGACGGCAGTGATGGATTGAAAAAGCAAAATAAAAAAAAAAGCTATGAGAGGAAGAAAAAATATGTTTTAGATGAATACGCTTTCGGAGTAATAAACATTGAATACACCCGATACTTTTACATACGATACATCAACATCGACTGGAATTGAACAACAGTTGTCAGTTTATAAGCTCCCCCTATTTATCTGGTACCCAATCTCTTTTTCTCTCGTGTCATGTCTTTCAGGAGCTACCCAAGAAATCTAAGATGCAAGATGTCCCTTCGAAAAGAGATGGATCACTTGCCTCCAAAAACGATGCGCAGCTTAAACAAAGAAACCACAAAAAAAACCCAACCCTCATAACGTATTTCAAATTTATGAAGCGCTCAACGAACGAGCACAACCACGGCCGACGATTTATCTAGCGCCAAACTTCCAACGGAAATTGAAGGAAGGAACTTTAAGTTGTTCTACTCGACTGTCGAAAACCTACACCCAGGTTATCAAGAAATTCATCTCTTAAACTCCATCACAAAGCCAATCCTTGATTAGCGAGATAGATAAAATACAAGGAGAGGAAAATTAAAAGACCAAGAAAATATAAACAATCATATTTCAAAGAAGAATAAATTCATTTCATGCTGGCAAATAGAGATTAATTACTTCTTCCGACTGAGACATCTGGGGGCCTCGGATCGGCCATAAATCAACCGCGGGTTATTTCTTGAGGGGCTAGTGGTCCGCCAGGGAGGTAACATCGCTCACCCTAGTGGAAGACATTTGTCAAAACATGGAAAAATGACGAATTTCTCGTTTCAATATTCTTCTGACGTTTTCGTGAATAATGGACTCGAAACTGAGACCAATGGCCAAACTAGGTACCCTAACCCTGGACTGTCATGGCTTCGTAGTGAACGTCACGTACGGATAGATGGATGGATCGATGGATGGATGGATGGATGGACGGATGGATGGCTGAAGAACAAATAAAGGAATGATGTTGTAATCCTACATTCCTTGACATGACATGTGTCACCCTGCTATGAACCAAAATGGCTTTTTACCCATTAGTCCAGAAATCATTCCCGTACTATTGGCATTATTATTATTATGGTATGTAATGTATGGTATGGTATATATATACCATATATAAGCGGTATATATATAGTAGATTCGTAGAACATAGCGAGATTTGAAAACCTTTGACGATCGAACAGATTGAGCTGTGAGTAAAAAATGGGTAACAATGGGTGGGAGTGAGTAGGAATGGGTAACAATGGGTAGGAGTGAGTAGGAACGTGTAACAATGGGTAGGAGTGAGTAGGAATGGGTAACAATGGGTAGGAGTGAGTAGGAATGGGTAACAATGGGTAGGAGTATATATAATAATATATATAATATATATAATATACATTAAGATTTTTTCATAACGCCAAGTTTTAACCCCAAAGGCCCTAATTTAAGGCGTAACAAAAACCATCATTTATTACAATTTACATTCCACAATAATCAACTCCAGGTTTTTGTCTTTTAAGAGCTCATATATAACATACACAAGAAGGTCACATAACCTTAAGAAGGACAGAAACGGGTTCAAAGATATGCATTGCCTCATGTCGTAAAATAAAGGTTAGGAATGGAGGCTCTCTAATGAGGATGAGCGTGATTTTTCAAAGTACCGACCATCATCATCAGAGTCGTCGATGTCGTCGTCATCATCATCATCATCATCGTCGTCATCATCATCAGTATGAGCGCCAGTTGCTTCGGAGGCTGCAACATCGAAGCGCGGCATCGAAAGGCGAAAATCGAAGGGAATTATCAGTACTTGAAAAGGGAGGAACAAAGAACTATTACTCAACACTCAACAAGGATGTCTATTAAGAGCCATTCTTACTCTTGTTCTCTCTCTTTCCTCCATATCTCATCTCCCCCTACTCTGCACCCTCATAGAGTAAAATCAGCACAACATCATGAGGTTCTATGACATTTAGTCTCCACACCAAACCACCAAACTATGGACACGTAATCACAAAAACGTCTAAACGTAGTTCTAAAATGAATCCATTCAGAAATGATTACATCTTGAGGTACACGGTGAGGGAGACCGTTGTTTTTGGCAGAAGCCACTTCAAGATATAAGAGGTATGTGGTTAGTAACACTTCTTAAGGCTTTTTTTAAAACAGCGGTAAAGTATTTGCAAGGTTATAAGAAGAATGAATAATAATAATAATAATAATAATAATAATAATAATAATAATAATAATAATAATAATAATAATAATAATAATAATAATAATAATAATAATAATAATAATAATAACGACGTAATCCTTTGTTTACGTTCAATCGATAAGCTATCAGTCCATTTCAGATCATCCAACCGTGCATAACACCCAACTACAGTCACGCTTGAATGGATTCTCAAGGTTTTTATGGGTCTTTGGAAATTGTATTGGATATGGAAGAGCATTTTGCTTGTTAGGAGTATCATCATCATGATTTATTTATTATTACAATAATTTATTATTATTATTATTATAACTATTATTATTATTATTATTATTATTATTATTATTATTATTATTATTATTATTATTATTATTATTATTATTAACGTTCAAACTAAATTAACCAACTAGCAACACAATTCAAAGACTTGTTTTTCGTAATGTTATCCTTATAAACCGAAAACGATCGCTCGGAAATCCCGGTAGGACTAAAATAGAAATCGATACTTCGTCGAATCGACATCTTGTTCCGCCATCATCTCCAGGTTTGTGACGTCACTTCCTAGTTTACATAAAGAGGTAGAGAGGATAGATTGCGCAACATCACACAATCACACATTACGTAACATTACATTGCTTTACAAAGTATTACATTAGATTATGGTAATATTATGTAACACTAGGTACTATTAAGTTACATTACATTAGACTGTTGTCATTATAGTTGTCCTAGTTTACATAGAGAGGCTGGAAGGATGGATAAGCGAATGAATGAATGAATTTCCTCACATTGCACAACATCACACATTACATTATATTGCATTACATTAGATTATGGTAATATTATGTAATACTAGGTACTATTATGTTACAATTACATTAGACTCTTATCATTATCGTTGTCATGGTGACGGGCTTTTGTTGACAGGAAACGCTCGTAAACAGCGAAGATAGCATCGACGTCACGTTTGTAAACAACCTGTGACCTCTTGGATGACCTCTCCACCATCCGTTGCCATGGTTACAATGGAGTTGGACGCCAATAATAATAATGTTGATCGCCAGCAATAACAATAATTCTAATTGATTTATTAATAAATGTAATTAATATTTATTAATAAATGTAACAATTAATAATTAAGACTGTTTATATTATTATTATTATTAATATTATTATTATTATTAGTTTTTTTTTTGTATTTATGTCGTTTATGTTATTAAGCTCCGTAGCTTAGGGAGCGTAAGCTGCCCTAGAAAATATTACCCGAGTCAAGAAGGTCGGGTCAAAGGTGACGCGGACGCAGTTTCATTTCCGCTTTCATTCTCTCCATCTCCACGGGGAACACGTGCCTTCCTGGCGCTGCTTAACGTTGCTATGGCGACGAACAGGTCGAATTATGGATATTGACTGCTACTAGGTTTCGTAAGAACAGCAAAATATATGAAGGTGAATGGATGGACGGACGGATGGATGGGTGGATGGATGGATAGATGGACGGATGGATGGGTGGATGGATGGATGGCCAGATGGATGGATGGATGGATGGGTGGATGGATGGATGGCCAGATGGACGGATGGATGGATGGATGGATGGACGGATGGATGGACGGACGGATGGATGGACGGACGGATGGACGGATGGATGGGCGGATGGATGGATGGACGGACGGACGGGTGGATGGACGAGACGACAGACAGACAAGTATGCAGAGCATGAATGTACAGGAAGCCGATTGCAAAAAACAAAAGAAGACGAAGGAAAATACAAAAGAATGACCAACTTTAAATAGTTTCGTGTTTAGTGTTCCTCGCGATGCTTTTTATTTTATTTTTATTTTTGAAACAATTCCAAGTAATTATTGGCGCGATTTAAAAAAAAAAACCTAAGTAAAAATTTAAAAAATTCTCAAAGTAAATTATAATAAGAATGTATAATAATAATAATAATAATAGTAACAATAATAATAATAATAATAATAATAATAATAATAATAATGATAATAATAATAATAGTAATAATAATAATAATAATAATAATTATAATAATATGTGATGTAAATATAGAAAGATGGATGGATCAACGTACAATGTACTATTATGAACTGTAGTGTTTGTAAGTTTATGTACAGCCGAAGCTAGTACTAGTACTATAATGTACTGTAGTGATTGTAAGTTTGTTTACAATTAATCATAATTTCCATATAAATCGAATGTTTACAGATCAATTGGATGAAAAGCGATTTAATTTTTCTCTTTTGGATGAGATTCATTGATGATTATTATTATTATTATCAATTAATTATTATTATTATTGTTATTATTATTATTTTATTATTATCATTATTATTACTTTGATGATTGCCAGAATACTATCCCGCTTAGAAATCAGAGAGCTATGAGCAATCTTTTGCGTGGCTTAAACGAAAGCTGTTCTGCCTTTGTGCCGAGTGCGAGACAACTTCACGAGCCGACAAGAATATTATTTGCTCATTCATATTTAATAATTCATCCATCCATCCATCCAACAATCGATCCATCCATCCATTCATCCATCCATCCATCCATCCAACAATCCATCCATCCATCCATCTATCCGTCCATCCATCCTTCCATCCATCCATTCATCCATTCATCTATCCGTCCATCCATCTGTCCGGCCATCCATCCTTCCATTGGCAAACCGTTCAGCTGTGACGTAAGAGGAACTTGCATACACCTCCGTGAATGCTGGACAAGCGACTGGCAGTGAATTCCATGAACAACAGTCACTGAAACTCTTTGGCAACGAATTAGCTTTTGCCAGTCACTTATCCAAGTAACCACCTATCAGAGGCGTTCGTTCACTTTCATAAATTAGGCATGGAATTGAGGAGACAGACCTTCTCGCAGCTTTAATTTTTTTAAATCCTAAACTGCGGGCATAGCGTGATCCTATACAACAGTAATTTCCAGCGATATTTTCAAATAATTTCAAATAATTTCTTGAAATTAGCAACAAATAATTCAACGAAACCGAGTTTATCGAGAAAAATATTCAATTAAATGAGGCGTTAATGAGGTATTAAGTACGCATCTTCACACTATCGTCCAGGTGACAGACGGACGGACGGACAGATAGACAGGTATGGGAGGGGAGCTGGGAGTCCAGATGGTTCAAGAGAGGAGGGGGCTTGGTGCGAACAATATCATCCGAGTGCAGCATATCACGACGTGGAGGAGATAAGTATGGAAGTAATTAGCATGAGTCAGATATCCTTCTCTACTCTCGCGGAGTAGGATCGATCTCTCTAAAAAAAAAAAAGAACACTCTCTTCTTCACCATCTCGCTTTCTTTCTTTCTCTCATCCTTCCAGTCTGTCGTTCGCTCCTTCATTCCTCCAGTGATTCGTCAGCAACAATAAACAACGCCAGTCAATGATCCGTGACGGTCTTTTTATAGGTGCCATTTGAATGGATGAATGGACGGACGGACGGATGGATGGATCTAAAGATGGATAGACGGGTGGATGAGTAAAGCCGGGAAAAAAGTGGAATGAAGAATGAAAGAAGGGCAAGCGAGATAAGCACGTAGGTGAGGGTTATTCCAGGAAGGTTTGGAGTGTCTAGTATGGTGAAGGCTGAGAGTTACAGATTGAACAGACGCAAGAAGTTAATGTTTAAGTTATGCAATCGGTCTTGTAATCATCTAATAAATTTACAAACTAAATTACGTAATAATAATAATAATAATAATAATAATAATAATAATAATAATAATAATAATAATAATAATAATAATAATAATAATAATATAAATAATAATAATAATAATAAAGACAGTAGAAAACAGTTACAATAAAAATAATAACAGGCTATTGTAAAGCTAAAATCAGTAAAAGTAGATAATCCTATCCTATTACTGTTGCTATTTCCTGCCACTCAATGAATCTATGAGCATAATAATAATAATAATAATAATAATAATAATAATAATAATAATAATAATAAAAATAATAATAATAATAATAATAATAATAATAATAATAATAATAATAATAATAATAATAATAACAATATAAACAACAATAATAATAACAATAATAATAATAATAAAAATAATAATAACAATAATAATAATAACAATAATAATAATAACAATAATTATAATAACAATAATAATAACAACAACAATAATAATAACAATGATGATGACTATAATGATGGGGACACTTGAGCTAGTTATTTCCTCGCCAGTTGACAGGATGGCGATAATTAGCGAGATGCTTTCTCAGCCTCTAAAATATATTCAAACGATCAAAGATAATAATAATAATAATAATAATAATAATAATAATAATAATAATAATAAGATAATAACGGCAATGTCCAATAATAATGGATAATATATGAGCCAAAAACTGGCGCATCCGTCTAATAATAGAAAATAAATAAACACAAATCGATAAACCTAATGTAAATATTTACATTTACAAGAATAAATATTTTAAAATCGTAATCCGCCCATTGTAACATTACATGGCTTTCCTCTCACGTTATTTTATTAGTCCACTTTGTACGAGTCCTAAGGTTGATCGTTGACACCTCATGAGGTAATCTTTGCAGCGTCACTTTCAGCGTCAGATGTACGTGCAGTTTACATAATAAATTACATATTAAAAACAAAATAATAATAAACAACACTAAACTTAGTAAACAACATTTTAGGCCATGAGAAAATTTCACACCCAGTCGCCACTTAATCATACTGAGATCCAACAATACGTATCATTTTCGCATTGTACAAACTGGGATTATTAATATGCCCTACTTCTACTTAGGGCCACCAAAACAACTTATCCAGGACTAGAGCAGTATTTTATCAGTCCATTATTATGTCATGGACGATAATGAATGATTTGTGTTGCCAAAAGTCTATAAATTAAGCTGCAAGAAAGATGGAACAAATGTCGTCTTTTCCCCCTTAAAACACCTCGTCATAACTCTGTACAACACAAAGATTATTATTATAGCACGATGCATGGAACAGAGAATCCAGTACTTCCATTTGTGTTGTAGTGACACAGCAGAGACTTGAAAGCATGCTCCAGTAAAAAGCTTGAACAGCCAGACTGCAATTTCCCTTTTTTTTTATCTTACATCAAAGCCACTCTCACATATTAAACACGAAAGAAGGTAAAAGTAAAATTTAATTTTGAAAAAAAAAAAAAACAAAAACCAATTGAATTACTCAATTAGATGTTGTGGTCCGTCTTAAGAACAATCGCATCCTTCTCGTCGAAGCTCAGCGGATGCAAGACACGCCTCATCACCTTCTAAATCATGTGGAACGTTTACGGACTTACGAGAAATCAATTTGCCATATATTACCCTGACGTTAGACTTCAGTTGCCAGATATTGTTTACCACGGAAACTCAGTCAGAGAGGTAGATCAAGTACGAACGCATTCATTTATGTACAAGCGATGCTATTTCGAAACGCAGGCTTTTCTCGAAGGATCAATTAGCTTTTTGGAATTTAATGAGTTAGTCGAGTTGGAACGTTGGGAGTTAACTGGAGACATCGTTAATCTACGATTAATCTACGTGATCCTGATCCGTGTAAACAGCTCGAATCAAAAGAATCAAAAGAATCAAAAGGGGCAACGTGGCCCGAGGCCATGACGGGATACGAACCTCTGCCACAAATCTGCAAACGTTTGTCCCACGAAGCTTAGCCACGGTTTCATTAACAGCCATTAACGTTCTCAGAAAAACTGAGAAATTAAATTCGTCGACCTGGGTGTAAACACGAACTAATGGAACATGCATTACCTCTCAGTCGGTTTGAGTTTTCGTCGGGACGGGACTTAAAAGCGAATTCATATCTGATTTTTTTTCTCCCAAGAAACCAAGAAAATGTTTCACGAACTTAGAATCCAACTCATCAGAATCCGTCTCCCTCCAAATAAGAAAGAAACCGAGGGGGTAGAAATGCAAACGATAAACACAACATATCGGTACAGATGCGATTGGGCCAATCATCTCACGACTTCGGATTCAAATCCTTTGAGGTGGAAATTATGAGAGCTGGAAATCTCTACTGAGATTACATCTTCAAAACCATGCTTTGGACAATAAAGAGGCTGTCAAACATAATCGAACAATTTGAAGTAATAAACGGTGATAATAATAATAATAATAACAATAGCTATAATAATAATAATAACAATAATAATAATAATAATAATAATAATAATAATAATAATAATAATAATAATAATAATAATAATAATAATAATAATAATAATAATAATAATAATAATAAAAGTTCCTTATCCAATTTGGCCGACGCCACGTTGAGAAAAGCAGACGACTCATTAGTCACGACCGATTGGTGTGTTGTTTTTATTTTTTTCCTTAAAATATTTTTTTGCCCAACAAATCCATTCCGAGAGTCTAATTTAAAATCTCCTCAAACGGAAAAAATAATTGGGTGCCATATTTTTTTATTTTTTCAAATTTTAAACAAAAATAAAAAAAGATTTAATTATAAATATAATTATAAATTGAGTAAAAGTAAAATAGTTAAATTTAAAAAGATCCAAATTTCTCCGCCAAAAATGCTTTGCCGCCAAAATAAACAAACGTAATAAAAATAAAAAGATAACGTAATGCATTCGATGATTCGTCTTTACATCTCGAAGCAAGTTTTTACTGAGTTACTTTCGGCATTATTATTATTATTATCATTATTATTATGCTCATAGATTCATTGTGTGGCAGGAAATAGCAACAATAAGAGGATAGGATTATCTACTTTTACTGATTTTAACTTTACAATAATGTCATCATTTTTATTGTAACTGTTTTCTACTGTTTTTATTATTATTATTATTATAATCATTATTATTGTTGTTGTTATAAGTTGCATTCTCTTTTTTTTTATTGTTTCATTTCTTTCCCCTGCTTAAAATTTTATCCGAGTCAAGTTTTTAAGATGCCCAGCAGCATCAATAACGGAGAACAAGGAAGAAAGACTGTCCATAACAGATTATAGAACACTGTAAATAGATAATAGACCACGTCCTACGCTTGCGATAACCAGCCCGGATCCAGTTATCCTTGCTTTTCCTGCTGCCTATCGTTGGCTACCTCTTTCCATACCTCCGTATTACCCTCACCTGTAGACGAACACTCTCTCCTGCTCTTCTTAAACAATAACAACGTCCAATAAAAGAGCCGGGAAGGAGGGTCATTTAGATGGTAATGGAGGGTTTGCCTGGTCATCGTCGTCGTTTCATTGTTGTCGCGATGGCAGTCGCGGGATCTGCACCGCTTGTAGCCAGGGTCGTTGTTTTCGATAGCGAGACGCGGCTGTCTACGATGCGATTAACGCGATTAATTTCTTAATCGATTAATTAATTAATCGAAGCCTGGTGACCGCACAAAAACGAAAGAGCAAGCAGACGAGGACATCGTGGTTGCTCGGGAGACGGTTTACATGATCTCGCAAGTCGAGAGCTTATAAATCATTCTCCACTTGAAAATAACGAATGCAAATACTCACCGATCTTCCGAATTTGGCCGAGATTCTTTTGTTGTTTTTTTTGTCTTCTTTTATTTTTAATTGTAAAAATAATAATTCGTGATCAATACTCTTCTATTTTCTATGTTGTCCTCCAATATTACTCCCACTGAGTGATTCGAAGTTCATTTGCAGAATGGTCAGCTCAAAGGTTCACCAAGAATTTGTCCATTTCTCTTTTTAAGGAATCCAATCTTCGCGATCAATAATTTTTTCTTCATTGATGTTCCACGGTCATTCCATAAAACGTCTTATCTTCGCTATTCATTGAAACATACAAACATACATTCATTCATTCATTTGTTTGTTCACACACTCACTCACTCTAAGAATCGTACTTTCGCATCGAACCTAAGTCCAAGTTTTGTAAGGCAGTACCACCTCTCTTATATAGGCTGGAGAGATAAGCAAGGGAGCTTGTGATGAGGACGAAGATGAGGGGAAGGACAAGTGTATGTTTGTTTGTATCTTTGTCTGTGTCTGTGCCTCTGCCCATTTCTTGGTGCATTACTTGGCCTTCGTTACGTGAATTAAGATTAATTATGGTGACTCATGTGAATTTCGACTGAAAGTTATGAAACAGTTTTTTTTGTTTATTTTAATTACTAAATATGAATAATAATAATTAATAATAAAAAATAATAATAATAAATTATAATAATTAATAATAATAATAAATAATAATAATAAATAATAATAATAATAATAATAATAAATAATAAATAAATAATAATAATAATAATGATAATAATAATAATAATAATAATAATTACTGTTACTTATTGTTGTTATTATTGTTGAAGTATAAGATATTTATTGATTCACTTTTTTACAAACAATTTTGAATTTTGAATCCAGCAAGATCAGATGAAATTCGTGCGACATTTTGTGACAAGATGTCGGAAATAGAAATAAAATAAAATAAAGAACAACTGAAACTATCAGAAAACACCATCGGAATTCCAAAACCGGGAGCCATCAAAGTGTGACAACCCTGAATTTTTCTGAAAAATAATAATAATAAAAATAATAACAATAATAAATAATAGTAATAATATCAAGGAATAATAATTTCAATAATAGCTGCGGCCTTGATGATGATGACGATAATGACAACGACGACGACGACGATGATGAAGAATAGACAGTTGCATAAAGTTACTTATTAAAACGTTATCACAACTTGATTAAAATGGCCGGTCCAATGAAATTGACTGCTCAGATTTCACTTTAATAAGTTAACTCGTTCATTGATTCATTCATTCACTCACTCAATTCTATTCTTCTTTCAATCATCGATGAAAGTCACGATTGAGATCAAGTCAGCCCTCTCTCGTTGTCAATAGTAAACAAGGATTCAATAAACATAAACAAAGAAATAAACAAAGCAATAGAAGAACAAGAAACATTTGGAAACCAACATACAACAATCAACAGTAGGAGATACAGCGACATCTGCTTTCTCTTTCAAAACAATGCAGAACGCACCCGGCGACCTCTTGAACCGACCTAGATTGAACTTTGACCTAATTAAATGCTAATGAGACCTTGCATGTTGACGATAATGTTATACGTACGGGACCCAAGTCTCAGATAAGGGGATAAGATTATCTACGGTTTTGAAGTCACTCATAAGCTGGAGGAAATACTGTTTACCATTAAATATGTTAAAAACATTATTAATAAACACTACATTAACATATTACATTAGCATAACTTTTAATAAACATTCTATTTTTAGGTTGCATTACTCATTAATGTTAATGTTAACAAGCTACCTGAAAAGACAACCAACGGCTGATCGGACACTAAGACCTTTTCTTGTGTTTTAACACACGGACTGATTGATGTTTTGCGTCTTAATGAATGATTGAAGAATGGAATGAATGATTGAAAGATTGGATTGAATTGATTGATGAATGAATGACAATTATGGAATGAATGATTGAAAGATTGGATTGAATTGATGAATGAATGAATGAATGACAATTAAGGAATGAATGATTGGAAGATTGGATTGAATTGATTGATTGATTGATGAATGAATGAATGACAATCATTACGAAATAAATAACAAAATGATGACTCCCTAATTACCATTAAAGTGGGTCACCAATAGAACAGACAGAACAGATGAATTCAACTGGCGAGAATAAAAGTTATTTAAATTTTAACCAATTAAAATTTTACTTACGCAGTTGAACCTTTAAAATTTGTTATTTTGGTCGCCAGAGGTCACTTTCTGCAAAAAAAAAAGAGTTATCAAATTGAAATTGATTTTATTTTTCTTATATTATTATTATTATTATTATTATTATTATTATTATTATTATTATTATTATTATTATTATTATTATTATTATTATTATTATTATTATTATTATTATTATTATTATTATTATTATTATTATTATTATTATTATTATTATTACCAGCATAACTTTTAATTAGTTCAGAAATACATTTTAAAATGCCGATTTTGTTTCGAATCCCACTCTATTTGCCTTCAACATTTGTTTATTTAAAGACCCACGAATAGAAACCTTTCAATCAATTGGTCTTAAAAATGAAAAAGATTATTTTTAAAAACCAACCCCGCAACGCAGAACATTATATAACTGAGGACTTCCGGCTGATCGACACATCTTGAATTAAGTAGAGTTTTGTTGGAGCTTTTTAGAGAAAATATCAACTGAAGATGAAATATCTTCCAATCATCTGTCTGGTCTTCCTGGCTGTTGCCTATGCTCAGGGTACTATTTTTGTTAATAATTCTTGAATAAATTCATTAAATATTAAACAAACATTTCCAATTGTAATAGAAGAATGCAAGGACAATGATTACTGTGCCGAATATTTGGACATCGACTGCTATGAAGAACACATCCAGAAAGAATGCTGTCAAAAATGTCAGGCCGTTGCAGCCAAGAATCCTGAAGGTGAGAAAACATATTTTGTTCTTATCTATTGGAAAAGAATTGAAATAATAAGACACCAAAAAAATCATTGAAATAATATTAATATTATTCAACTAATATAAACAATCATTTTACACAATGACTTACTTTGATACCAACAGACTGCAAGTATGGTGAGGAAGATTGGTGTGGTGAGTTCTCAAGCAGCTGCGACGACGAAAGTATAAAGACGAGGTGCTGTTTGACATGCCAGGGTGAGGATTGTTTGAACTTTGAACTTCTCTTTATATCGAGTATTAAATTGTGTATAGATTTAACATTGTTATATTAATAAACTTTATTAATATAACCACAGTCATTTTGCCCTCTTTGGTCATCATTAATGACAAGCAACAATCCACAGGTGGCGGTGCAGGCACTGGTGCAGGTGGAAGTGACGAAGAAGAAGAAGAAGGCGAAGAAGAAGACAAATGAAGAATTGATTTTGATTTTCTTCAAATCAACCGTTCATTTATTCATATTGGACGTGTTTTTTTTTGTTAGAACATAGAAATTACCAAATTAAAGCTATTCATGGTTCCTCGGTTTGGAATAAACATGTTTTAATTCTATAACCTTCATAATTCGAAATGATTTCCTATTAAATAAAAATATGTTAAAACATTATTTTCAATTATTCTGTATATAATATTAATAACTTTATAATCATCGTCAGTATTACATGAAATTGGTCAAGTTCTGTTCTAGACAGACACACCACCAATAATGAATGTAGTAATAATGAGTTATAAATTATGAGTTATGTCAAACGTGAAGGCGAATAAATAATAACAATCATGTAATCAACTTGAAAAATGTGTTAATCTTGCATCCATCTGCAATCGTGTTGTGATCAAATGAAAAGCGAAATTTATCTTTCAAAGGAAAAATTTAATACCTCACGAATATCTAGGAATATGGAAATTATGTCGACTATTACGAATATTATAGGAACCAATATTTATACGATCGATCTAATTATTGTGAATCGTGGTACGTTTATTTGTCTTGTTAAAAAAGGGCTCACCTTATGAAGTTGAAGACAATATCTGGTGAAAGGATTGGCCACGCTAGGTCAACCAGTCTAATAATATTAGCAGCAACAAGACAAGTAACATTAATAATAACAATATTAATAATAATATTTAAATATTATCTGTACTAGGAAATAGCGAATTCATATACACAAATAAATGATAGTCGCCAGACCAATCAAAATTAGTTTCCTGGTCCACAGACGATTTAAAGTTAACAGTTAAAATAATTTGAAAATAGAATATAAAAAGTTAAGCTTAAAATAAATATCAAAACAAAAATAATTATAAATAAATAAATAAATATAAATATAAATAAATATTTATAAATCACGATAAATTTAAAATGTCAAAAGTTCAAGTCATGGGACAACTCGTACAAGAGAGTAAAAATTAAATTGTACTGTAATTAACTCATCAATACAACAGCGGCTCACAAATTTGACCACAAATAAAAATAAAATGGCAATATAAGAATATTAATAATAATTAAATATAACAAGAATAAAACTTTTTATTTTTAAATTTAATTCATATTCATTAATCAACCTCCATCTCATGATTTGCGTGGAAGATGTAAACCATTTTATTTGTTTTAAAAATTAAATAAACTTTACGACCATCCCACACCCCATAACCTGGGCTATATAACCAGGGCTTGACAGCCAAGTGAACGCATTCAACATCAGCACAGCATCAGCAGAGCTTTTCTGAGAAAGTACCAGGTAAAGATGAAGTATCTTCCAATCATCTGTCTCGTCTTCCTGGCTGTTGCCTTTGCTCAAGGTACTATTTCTGTTAATAATTCTTGAATAAATTCATTAAATATTAAACAATTTCCAATTGTAATAGAAGAATGCAAGGACAATGATTACTGTGCCGAATATTTGGACATCGATTGCTATGAAGAACACATCCAGAAAGAATGCTGTCAAAAATGTCAGGCCGTTGCAGCCAAGAATCCTGAAAGTGAGAAAACATATTTTGTACTTATCAATTGAAAAGGAATTGAAATAATAAGACACCAAAAAAATCATTGAAATAATATTAATATTATTCAACTAATATAAACAATCATTTTATACAATGCCTATATTGACATCAACAGACTGCAAGTACGGTGAAGAGGACTGGTGTGGTCAGTTCTCGAGCTACTGCGACGACGAAAGTGTAAAGACGAGGTGCTGTTTGACATGCCAGGGTGAGGATTGTTTGAACTTTGAACTTACCGTGCTTCTTGAAATAGAAAATAATGTTTTGTGAGATTATCCATCATAAGTTACGGTGGTATATTATTACCACCCTTCAACATTGCAGGTGGCAGTGGAGGTCAAGGTGAAGTTGATGAAGAATCTGAAGAAGACAAATGAAAAAATCATTTTCCTAATCCTATTCCTAATTCTCGTGATTTTGTCAAAATTACAATAAAGCATTAACGAATAAAGTTCCATGTTTTTTCATCGCGAATAAATTCGCCTTATTTCCAAGATTTAATAATTTCTGAATGACTTTCCATTATGGCTTGTTGGAACAGAAACTGTTACAATAATGATATCTTTTATTAATTTCGTATAAATAAATGTTAAATCATCAATAATAAATAGTAAAATATTATTCATAAATGGTAAAACATTAACATCACCTTCATCCTCGTTTGCTAGTGTACTATTAATAGATATCCATCATAAAATGCCAACATAATTAACGTCTTTATGTTCGTATTGTTTTCTATTTTCGATTTTATTGGATGCTTTAATTTTAAATTGTTTATTTTCTTCAAACTCATGGAATCAATATTAATAACTAAATAAAGAGATACATTGGCAGAACTTGACTTAGCATGCTTTAAGAACACGGTCGAATAAAAAAACAGAAAATTATTAAATTGCATTTAGAAATACTTAGACAATATGCAATCTGAATAAGGTTCATTAAAAATAAACAACGATAAGTTATCACAACATATATTCAGTCACATATGTAATAAATAAATAAATAAACGAATAAATTTGTTTTACCGAATTGCTACAATCTGTAGATACGTTAGTAACAAATGAAAAGCGAAATGTACCTTTCCTACAAAATAAAATCGCTAGCTGAACAACAGTTATGAAATAGGGGGTGTTGAAGACAGCATCTGCTGGTAAGATAAATGCCAACACTGTGACCATTATAGTATCAATTCAAAAATAATATTAGTTAATATTTAAACAATGTTCTGCTTTGAAGTATCGAATCAAATAGACATAGTTCTTGCAAATTCATTCAAAATTCCATTTTTGTCTTAAAAATCGAGATTGCAGCTATAATAAATAAATTTTATTGCTCTGAAAAATTCCTCTGAAGAGAGAAAAAACAGATTTACAAAATAAACTCCGACTAAAGTTAAAGAATTTGTTGATAAAATACATCTAATAATTAAGACCATTTTGAATTACGATTCCTGCCATCACATTCATTACTATTTTTCAACTCCCACTTTATTTGTTTTCAGCGTGGATGTTGGAATGCAAAATCATTCTATTTATCTTAAAATACAATAATATTTTTACGACCATCCCCACACCACATAACGTAGCCTATATAACCGCGGCTCGCCAGCCAAGTGAACGCATTCAACATCAGCACAGCATCAGCAGAGCTTTTCTGAGAAAGTATCAGGTAAAGATGAAGTATCTTCCAATCATCTGTCTCGTCTTCCTGGCTGTTGCCTTTGCTCAAGGTACCATTTTTATTAATAATTATTGTACAAATGCAATAGATATTAAACCATATCCACACCTAACAGAAGAATGCAAGGACAATGATTACTGTGCCGAATATTTGGACATCGATTGCTATGAAGAACACATCCAGAAAGAATGCTGTCAAAAATGTCAGGCCGTGGCAGCCAAGAATCCTGAAAGTGAGAAAACATATTTTGTACTTATCAATAAATAATATTAATATTATTCAACTAATATAAACAATCATTTTATACAATGCCTATATTGACATCAACAGACTGCAAGTACGGTGAGGAAGACTGGTGTGGTGAGTTCTCAAGCAGCTGCGACGACGAAAGTATAAAGACGAGGTGCTGTTTGACATGCCAGGGTGAGGATTGTTTGAACTTTGAACTTACCGTGCTTCTTGAAATAGAAAATAAAGTTTTGTGAGATTATCCATCATAAGTTACTGTGGTATATTATTACCACCCTTCAACATTGCAGGTGGCAGTGGAGGTCAAGGTGAAGTTGATGAAGAATCTGAAGAAGACAAATGAAAAAATCATTTTCTTAATCTTATTCCTAAATCTCGTGATTTTGTCAAAATTACAATAAAGCACTAACGAATACGATTTCATGTTTTTTCATCGTGAATAAATTCGCTTTAATTTCAAAGTCTATTGACCTAAAATGGTTTCCTATTATATAATGCTATAATGTGCTTATATAATCCTATGGCAGACTGCAGAGTATCAATTGTTACAATTTTGATATATTCAACTATGTAGATAATTGGTAAAACATCATTCATCGTCCTCATCATTATTATGAGTAAAATATTGGATATATAAAAGACGAACATGATAACATATATATATATTTTTAATGATTTTTTTTTTAATTCTTGTTTTCATAAAGCTGGTAAACTGGTAAGAAAGATATAAAAAGATGCAATGGCAGAACTAAACCAAGTCCGAAATAATGATAAACTCTAATGGTTAAACGTATATACATACAAATGTGTCTAAAAAAAATATGTATGAACCTAGACAGAAATGCAATCGCAATAATCGACAAAAGAAAGAAATAGAAACACATTATTTATTCTAACCTCAAGTGATCTCATAAAATATTAGTTTTATCACGAATTGCATATTTTCGTTAAAGGAGCGGTGGCGATATTTAGAGGCGCGCAGGTCTCTACTCATTACGTAGTTGTGAAATTCTACGAATTTAAAGCCCAGTTACTTCCATGTAATCACACAATGAAGGTGATTGATTGATTAACATGAACGATAAGATTCAACAAGCCCACCTCTCGTTGAAACACGTGAAAATAAAATCATCAACTTGATTTTGGAAATTTTCATTATCAAAACTGACTTTGTTTAATTTAATGAGGTTAAGGTCACAGTCTTGTCTAACATCGTACGTACCACAACGGTGTTGCAGTCAAATTGAAATTAAAATTCACCTTTCCAAGAGAAAAACTCATACCTGAAAAGCACCTAAGAAGAAGACGTTGAAGGCAAGAATATCAGGCGAGATAAATTCCTGGGTCTGTGATTATTTCTAATCATAATTCAAGAAAATTAATAACATTTTACGATGAAATATCAAATCAAATAATCGCAGTTCTTGCTATACCAATCAGAAATCAATTTAGTTCATATATAAAGTTAAAAGCACAATACAACTTCACAACAAAATGATCCTCCACACCAGGTATTCGTCAATCCTCATCTCGTACTTCAACACCAGGCTTCTCCACAAGATCCCACACCTCTAAATCTCTCCAAGTCCTCTTCCTACTCAACTGTTCGCCTCCTTTCTCCTTATTCACTGTATCATTCATTTAACATCGCCTTAATTCCCCTGAGTCTTTAGGAACAACTCTCTTCAGCTCCAAACTCCTAGAACTCCAAAAACACTCTAAATCCAACTCATGCTCATTCATTCGTCTTTTTATATACTCTCACTAGAACAAGCCCGAAAGACGATATTCCTCAATCATAAATAGTTTCGAAATCATGTCGATCAAACCCTCAACATCCAATCAACAAATCGCACGAACCTTGGTACCCAATTAACATTAAAATACACAATTCGACTTAACAAACTCACCGTTACTTATTTTTACTGGGCCTGGAAAACTATCAAAGGTTACGTTAACGAACTTATGCGAACTTATAAACTTATAAAATATCAATAATAATTGAAACCAAATGGAACTAAAAGTTACTAATCTTCAAATTCATGTCTTTTTTTTTAAATTCCAATAATTTCGTTATTATTTTATTTCCTTACTGCGTGGAAAACGAATGCAAAACCATTGTATTTGTTTTAAAAATAAGTAATTCTTTCAACCATTACCTCATCCTCTTGTGGTATATAATACACAACACGTCTTTTGTGGGTCAATTGAGCATCAAAACAGGATCAGCAGAAATTTTAGAGAAAGTATCAGGTAAATATGAAGTATCTTCCCATCATATGTCTCGTATTCCTGGGTGTTGCCTTTGCTAAAGGTAGTGTTTTTGTTAATAATTATTGAATAAATTCATGAAATATTAAAACATTTTCATATCTAACAAAAGGATGCACGGATAAAGACTATTGTGCCGATTATTTGGACATCGATTGCTATGACGATTACATCCAGGTAGAATGTTGTAAGAAATGTACGGCTGTTGCTGCCAAGAATCCCGCAGGCTAGTCGAAAAACTTATTGAGGCTTATTTATTGGATCAAAGTTGGATAATTGTAAAATAATAAAAATATGATATTAATATCCGTAACAGGAGAATATATATAAAATTAATTACTTGATATTACAATAAATTCTAAAAAGGATCTATCCGTTTTAAAAAGATAAACTTCTGTGGCTTATGAAATTCGTAATCTAAAGATCAACACTTAAATAAGATATTTTCATGCTGTTTATTATTCTCTAAATATGTAAGCAATCGACTTAATGAATGACTTGCCATTGACGTCAACAGACTGCAAGTACGGTGAGGAAGACTGGTGTGGACAGTACGCGATGTACTGTGATGACGATAGCTTCAAGCCTAGATGCTGTCTGACGTGCAAAAAAGTAAAGTTCTGAGTTTTGATCGTTTTGCCATCCTGCATTCAACTTCAAATTTGTCTGAGGTGCCTAATTCTTCCAGAAGAAGAAAATAAATGAAATGAAAATAGCAGATTTTTTTTTAAATTTCGATTTTGATACTTGAAATGTCACAAGAATACATTGTGAATCTAAATCCCGAGCCGTGTTGGAGAGTTGAAATTTTCGATGCGATTGATGTAAATCCATTAATGTTAAAACAACCCATCAACCGCAAACACGTAATAATAACAATTATGAAACAGTATTATCTACTAAAAAATAAAGAAAACAATTGCTTTTTCTATATTGATCAAGAATTCTTCTTTGCCTGTTTTATAATTTTTTTATGCTGCTTTGATAAGCCCAGATTTATCTTCTAGACTTTAGATCAGCCAGCGTGGATTATATTCCTGAAGTGGTGAAGTCTACTTTAAAAATAATTAACACTGAACGTTAACTTGGACTGTTTGTAAAAAATACCATATTTTCGCACTATAAACATAATCGCTATAATGACCCCCAACCTTCTAAAGACAATACAAAATCCGCACAAAACCCGTCTTATAACCCACAGCTTTAATTTCAAAATGGCTATAATATATTTAATTTACAGCACCGCAAAGTTCCATTTATTAACCAACAGCGAACTCTAAGTAAACAAACATCAATATAGGGAAATTTATTATATAACATGAATTTCATTAAGGACTAGTTTAGTTAATGGCAACTGTTAGATACAATATATACATGATATGTAAACACTATAAACGGAGAAGTTCAATAAAGAAAAAAACCATGAAAAATTCTTTTGACCGCTCCAGATCTCAGACAAGATCCAAACATAACCCAAACTATCGTATTGTACCCATCCCTTTTCTTTCGATCCCTATTTTTGGGTCAAAGGTCGAGGCTTACAGTACAGAAAATGCAGTATTGATAATAATCGTGAGTAAATGTTTTTTACCTTAAAATTCAATTTATAAAATGTTTATTTCAAAATCCCAATTTATTTGTTTTAAGCGTGGATGTTGGAATGCAAAAGCACATTGTTTGACCTAAAAAAATAAATTTTTAAACCATCCGCACACCATCACATGCTATATAACCACGGCTTGTCAGCCAATTGAACGCATTCAGCATCAGCACAGGATCAGCAGAGCTTTTCTGAGAAAGTATCAGTAAAGATGAAGTATCTTCCAATCGTCTGTCTCGTCTTCCTAGCTATTGCCTTTGCTCAAGGTATTACTTTTATTAATAATTATAGTACAAATGCAATAAATATTAAACTATATCCACACCTAACAGAAGAATGCACGGATAATGATTACTGTGCCGATTATTTGGACATCGACTGCTATGAAGAATACATCCAGAAAGAATGCTGTCAAAAATGTCAGGCCGTTGCAGCCAAGAATCCTGAAAGTAAGAAAACATATTTTGGACTTATCTATTGGGAAAGAATCGGAATAATAAAACACCAAAAAAATCATTGAAATAATATTAATATTATTCAACTAATATAAACAATCATTTTACACAATGATCTACTTTGACATCAACAGACTGCAAGTATGGTGAGGAAGATTGGTGTGGTGAGTTCTCAAGCAGCTGCGACGACGAAAGTGTAAAGACGAGGTGCTGTTTGACATGCCAGGGTGAGCATTGTTTGAACTTTGAACTTACCTTGCTTATTGAAATAGAAAATAAAGTTTTGTGAGATTATCCATCATAAGTTACTGTAGTATATTATTAACATCCTTCAATATTGCAGGTGGCAGTGGAGGTCAAGATGAAGTTGATGAAGAATCTGAAGAAGACAAATGAAGAATAAATTTTGAAACCTATTCCAAACCCTAATATTTTTGATAAAGATTAAAAAATTACATTGCCCTAATAAAAACGTGCTTGTTTCTTTTCACCTGAGTAATTACTCTTTGATTTCAATATCTAAATCAAGCTTAACCCGGATTCTTCCGACCAGGAACCTTCTATTACGATTGCACAAATCAATTCGAAGCAGGAACTCCTACAAATAGCTCGCCTTAATTCTCGACAATATGCTTTAAATTCGGTAATATTCAAATATTGAGCCATTTTATTGCATAAAATATTTATTACACACAAAATATTATACCGGTTTATTTGGACAGCTCACCTCTGTTACAATCTCGATATCTTTTTTAAGGAGTTAAATGGTAAAACATTATTATCACTTTCGTCGTCGTCATTATTATTATTATTATTATTATTATTATTATTGGTAAAATTTGTAACTATTCATAACAAATTACCGAAATGACTGAGGTTGTTACATTTTTATTGTTTTTTAAATCTGCCACTTACTGATTCTTTTCTTCCAACTCGTGGAAGAAATATTAGCGATAAATTAAAATAAATTGGATTGGCAGCCCTCAGCATGTTGTGGTTATGTTGACCATAAAAAAAGCGGAAATATCTTTCATAGAAATATAAATTCCTGTAGAAAATGCAGTTAGATAATTTATTTTCATTAAGAAATATTTTGACAAGAGGTCGGCAAACAATTCTGTCATCAGGCCATTTCAGCGTTTGGAAAGAGACGCCAGTTTGATTAGTTGCTGAATGCAAGACCTCCAGTTGTTGAATAAACGGTAAGAGGTATCGTAGACGGCCTTATAAACAAAGCGCTTGGTCGGGATTGGATTGTGGATTAGGATAGATATGACCTAAGGACCAACGTTTGCAGAAACCAAGCTAGATAATTATGGAGCTAGACAGAAGCTAACAAACAAAGAAATTCATAGGAAGACATCATTTGTTTAAATTTTAAGTGAATAAATTTAAAAGGAAAGTCTCTACCAGTCTATTGAAATTCTATTAAGTTTATACCACTTTGAACTTCAATTGCATTGAGGTTCAAATTTAAAGAAAAATTTACCATTACCACGAAACAGTCAAAAAAAAGTCAAATATAGTAACCAAGACCGTCGTTAATTGAATTAATAATATAATTCAAATTCCAAATAATAACTAAATTTCAAATTCCTATCGATTTTCTTCAAATCCCACATTATTTGCGCTGGGCGTGGATGCTGGGATAAAACTACCATATTTGCCCTAAAAAGTACATCATATTTCTAATCTTCCCCGTACCATTACACGGTATATAAGGGCTGGTCATCCACAAATATTCAGCATCAGCACAGGATCAGCAGAGCTTTTCTGAGAAAGTATCAGTAAAGATGAAGTATCTTCCAATCGTCTGTCTCGTCTTCTTGGCTGTTGCCTATGCTCAAGGTATTATTTCTGGTAATAATTATTGTACAAATGCAATAGATATTAAACCATATCCACACTTAACAGAAGAATGTACGGATAATGATTACTGTGCCGAATATTTGGACATCGATTGCTATGAGGAACACATCCAGAAAGAATGCTGTCAAAAATGTCAGGCCGTTGCAGCCAAGAATCCTGAAAGTAAGAAAACATATTTTGTACTTATCAATTGAAAAGGAATTGGAATATTAAGACACCAAAATAATCACATAAATAATATTAATATCATCCCACTAATATAATGAACCATTTTATACAATGCCTATATTGACACCAACAGACTGCAAGTACGGTGAGGAAGACTGGTGTGGTAAGTTCTCGAGCTTCTGTGACGACGAAAGTGTAAAGACGAGGTGCTGTTTGACATGCCAGGGTGAGGATTGTTTGAACTTTGAACTTCTCTTTATATCTAGTATTAAATTATGTATAGATTTAACATTGTTATATTAATAAAGTTTATTATTATAACTACATTCATTTTTGCCATCTTTGGTCATCATTATCATAAGCAACAATCCACAGGTGGCGGTGCTGGCACTGGTGCAGGTGAAAGTGACGAAGATGAAGGCGAAGAAGAAGATAAATGAAGAATTGATTTTGAAATTGGCCAAATCATCTATCCCTATTTGTCATTCTATTAGTTAAAATAGAAAACAAAATTTAACAATTTCAAATTTTTTTGTGGTTCCTTGGTTATGAATAAATTCCCTTTAATTTTAAAATGTTCCTAATTCGAAACGATTTTCTATTAGATACGAAGAAATGTGTTAAGGGATCGACATTTATAAGATATATTATTTATAAAATAAAGATATATATTAGAAAATACCTATGTCATAATCATCATCACTATCAAAATATGTTGGTAAAGGGCAGGGTAGATAAAAATTTAAAAACAATTAAGTGGTAACGACAAACTAAGAAGATATAACAACAACACAATCTGCAATTTCACAAAATTTGATATTCACTCCAACTCTCATCGTAAAAATATTGTTTGAGCCACTGAAACAAATCACTTACAGAAACAAAATGGTAATAAAACTACAGATATTTTTAGCCGTGGGTGGTATAAAGAATATTTATTTATTTATTTTTGTGCATTTGTTGAATTTCGGTTTTGGCATTTGAAATGTCGAGCACATACAATTTTTGGCACATTCGTTATAAATTAATTTTCACTTTTTGGTTGTTCCGATGACGTCAAATAAAAGAGTCAATTTAACTTTAATTCTAGATTTTTAACTTAATTTTGTAAAATTATTGTTATAGTCGGGAAATGAGGTTGGGTAAAACCTTTGAAGCAATAATAACCGCAAGAACCACGCGCTAATAATAATAACGACTACAAACACGCATAATTTGTGCTACAATAACCAAAATTTAATCATTTTGTCCTTTTATAATTTTATTTCTTTCTTATTCGAGATTAATAATCTCATAAATTATCGCCTCTGAAGTATTCTCTTATTAAATTCAGTCGTGAATAACTTATTTTTAAATTTAATAAGTCATTAATAATAATAATAATAATAATAATTAAGAAATGAGATGAATAAAACTTTCCGTAATTGTTCGAGTTAAACTTTATTTGTATTAGGCGTGGACGTGGATCCCCACTCAATTTGTCCTAAAAAGTACATCTTTTTAATTATCCCCGCAGCATTACAGAGTTATATAAGGGCTTGTCAGCAAACTGAACACATTCACCATCAACACATCTGAGCATTTCGTAGAAAGAACAGGGTAAAGATGAAGTATCTTCCAATCATCTGTCTCGTCTTCCTGGCTGTTGCCTATGCTCAAGGTACTACTTATGTTAATAATTATTGAATAAATTCATTAAATATTAAACAATTTCTACTTGTAACAGAAGAATGCAAGGACAATGATTACTGTGCCGAATATTTGGACATCGATTGCTATGAAGAACACATCCAGAAAGAATGCTGTCAAAAATGTCAGGCCGTCGCGGCCAAGAATCCTGAAAGTAAGAAAACATATTTTGGACTTATCAATAAGTAATATTAATATTATCCAATTAATATAAGGAATCAATTTACACAATGACCTACTTTGATACCAACAGACTGCAAGTACGGTGAGGAAGACTGGTGTGGTAAGTTCTCGAGCTACTGTGACGACCAAAGTATAAAGACCAGGTGCTGTTTGACGTGCCAAGGTGAGGATTGTTTGAAACTTGAATTTCTCGGAATCCACAATAAAATTACTGGGAAGTTTTACAAACGTTTTATATTAATATAAAATATTGTTGCAACCATCAGTTTAGAAATAATTATCGTTAACAACAATCCACAGGTGGCGGTGCAGGCACTGGTGCAGGTGGAAGTGACGAAGAAGAAGAAGGCGAAGAAGAAGAAGAAAAATGAAGAATTGATTTTGAATTTGGTCGAAGCATCTATTCCTATTTGTCATGTCTTTTTTTTTAATTCACGAACAAAAATTATAAATGAATTTATTTCATGATTCCTTGATTACGAATAAATACTCCTTAATTTTCCTGATTAAAAATGGCTTCTTATTATTTACAAAAAAAAAACATTGTTAAAACAGTGATGTCATAAGTTGTGTTGACAAATATAACGAATTAAGAATTATTAATAATCATATTCATCGTCACTAGTGAAACATGTCGATAAATTTGATGTTGTAACGGTAAATACAAAATACAAGATAATGAAAGTACACTAACCACATAATCTAATAATTGAGAGAAGATCTTGCCAATTCCAGTTCTCATATTAACGAAAATTTGTAATAAGTTAAGAAATTCATAAAATAATTTATTAAAATAAATGGACGAAGAGATTAATGAAGCTTATGGATTTGGAAGAAAGGCTGCAGATGCTGTAATGACAAAACTCTTGTTGGTGGAATTTTAATGGTTCCATGAACATGGTTTTGGAAATCAATAGCATATTGGAAGAGAGATAAACATTCATTAGGCTCATCCTATGCCTTAACGTGTCCAAAGAACAGTATCCTCAACGTGTGCTACAAGAAACTTTCAGAGAAATTAAACAAAAAGCAGCAAATGGATTGTAACATCATTAGTATACCTGGCATCAACACAGATATATCACAGCTTTTCTGAGAAAGTATCAGGTAAAGATGAAATATCTTTTTATCGCCTGCCTCGTCTTCCATACAAATAAAGTGGAATGCAATTATTAGAACTTTTATTTCTTTGATTCATTATTGATTGTCATATTTGATTTTATGAAAAGCTTAGGTTTTAAGTGAGTAGAACCAAAGAATCCTGAGAATAACATGAGAAAAGGAACATCGTTTGAATTATTCCCCTGAAGAAAGCAGAGGTTTGCTAGTAAACTAATTAACCCGATAGTTCATCATTGAATTTTTCCATAAAATTCTCATAATAATTATTGACATTTACGACGAAACCCTCGGTCAAATTTTAAATCCCACCTTATTTGTGTTTAGATTTGCGTGGACTCAAAAGCCGCTAACATTTGTCATAAAAATAATTCAAATTTGCAAACATCCCCGCATCATCACAGGGTATATAGCAGAGGATTTTCGTCTTTTCTGCACATCCAGCATCAACGCAGGTTTATCAGATATTTTCTGAGAAAGAATCAAGTTAAGATGAAGTATCTTCCAATCGTCTGTCTAGTCTTCCTGGCTGTTGCCTATGCTCAAGGTACTAATTTTGTTAATAATTATTGTACAAATGCAATAGATATTAAACCATATCCACACCTAACAGAAGAATGCAAGGACAATGATTACTGTGCCGAATATTTGGACATCGATTGCTATGAAGAACACATCCAGAAAGAATGCTGTCAAAAATGTCAGGCCGTTGCAGCCAAGAATCCTGAAAGTGAAAAAACATATTTTGTACTTATCTATAAATAATATTAATATCATCCAACTAATGTAAGGAATCAATTTACTCAATGATATATATTGATTACTATATTAACATCAACAGACTGCAAGTACGGTGAGGAAGACTGGTGTGGTAAGTTCTCAAGCTACTGTGACGACGAAAGTGTAAAGACGAGGTGCTGTTTGACATGCCAGGGTGAGGATTGTTTGAATTTTGAACTTCTCGACAATAAAATTGCATGTGATTTTTACAAACCTTTTGATGTTACATTATTATAATATAGTATCACTACCATCACCATCCTAGCCACCATGATTATCATTAACAACAACCCACAGGTGGCGGTGCAGGCACTGGTGCAGGTGAAAGTGAAGAAGAAGAAGGTGAAGAAGAAGACAAATGAAGAATTGATTTTGAAATCGGTCAAATCCGTTATTCCCATCCCTTACGTTTTCTGTTAAAACTTAAAAAATTCATGGTTTCCTTATTATGAATAAAAACGTTTAAAATATAAATCTATTCAATTCCAAATGAATTCCTGTTGTGTTCTGGTCATTACGTTGTCGATTATTAAAAGATGCCATTTTAATACAATTTAAAACTTTGTTACTTAATGTTGTAACTACAAGTTTAATTTTCCCCACTTATATAAGTATATAAGTTTTTTTACCTGGTTCTAAATGGAAATTTTAGATGAATTTGATTGGACCGATAATCCAATCGGAAATAAATTTGGCATTTATAGCAGCATCGTATCTTGAACATTCATTTACAATTTGTCCTTAAAAGATTGGATATTTTGGAATTCGTCCAAAAATTCAGTGCTTTACATGGCTCTTCTTTAGGATTCTAATTACAAAACTGAGACCCTCTCAAAATCTCTTTACGAATCATGTTAGACACACCTGTTATTTTTACATGCTTTTATTTGACTTGATATGTGGAGTTCAAATATTGAATACAATTTTTTGATTACTTGCCGAAATCCAAATGAGCTGAAATTTGTCAAAATTATGCCTTTTGGATGATATTGCATGAATCTATTCATAACTTTTAAATTTCGTTGAATTGTAAAATACACGACCACTACCCTTCGAGAAATATTAAATACCTATTGACTACAAGATAACTAGTTTCAAAGATATTTATGCGCAATTTTTATATAGCGGTCCATTTCACTTTCAGTTTTTAACATTAAAAATATTATCGAAAACAAAGTACTCTTTTATGATTAAAAATAAAACGTGGGCGCCAATACTACATTAGCTGTATGTAATACATAAATACGTTCAATACTGAAACTACTGCTTATGAATATAAATAATAAAGTTATGCACATTCAAATTCCCCCCTTTAAAAATGATATACCTTATCCTGTATCTAAAGTGAAATCCCAATTGAAAATGTTTGGTATGCTGGTGGTTATAAAGTTGCAATAGTTAGGCTTTATTATTACCTGATATAATTATGTTTGTTTGGTTTGGAAAGACGTATTTCAAAATTTAAAAAAAACTGGAAATAGATATAGTGACGGCATTAATGGCCCGAAAAAAATGATCACCAATCACATACTATTTCAGTTAAAATTCTTACAGGATATTTTTAAGGGGGCTATTTGAGACCCCTTTGAGACCCTTTCATAATCAGACCCCCTATTGGGATACCACTGCTATTTTTACAACAGTTTCTGCCCATTTTACCATGCACTCAGACTTTTTTCCTCCTTCCATTTTTTAAAGTATAAAAAGAATTTCAGCCCGTGAGCAGATTGGAGGGGCTATCTTTGATACAGGACACGATGGTCTCTGCCTGAGGGGTTTAGTTTTTGCAGCAACGATTAAGATAGGATTAAGACCATCGACCAATAATTTTCTTATTACATCTTCGATCTGTTTACTTTCGGCGTGGACATTTTCTTAAACAAACCAATCTATTTGATCCCAAAAATAAACTTTTCAGACATGCTCGAACTGTGCAACTATATAAGGATCCTTCTAAAGTAGTCGAAGCATCAATTCTCATTTTGTCAGGTTTATTGGGGACACTAAAGAGAAAGAGATATGAAGTACATTCCCATCATCTGCATTCTTTTCCTGGCAGTTGCTTTTGCTGAAGGTAATATTTTAGTAATTAAATTCTTAATCGTTGCAAACCTTAAACGTTGTAAACTATTTTGTAGAAGAATGCAAGGACGAAGAGTACTGTACCGACTATTTGGATATTTACTGCTATGAAGAATACATCCAAAAAGAATGCTGCCAGAAATGTCAGACAGTCGCAGCCAAGAATCCTGAGAGTAAGCGATCTTTGAACTTTTCTTGCTTATTGGATGAATAAAACACTAAATCGTCAATAGAGTCTATACTCTTGGAATGGCAGGATTTCTTTCCTCTTGTGGACTATGGCCAGATCCTGATCTCAGCGTTGAACTTATCCATAAACTTAATCCTAATTTTATCCTCTTACGTTATTTTCCGATCATCGATTTACTCAATGACTTGCATTGACATCAACAGACTGCAAGTACGGTGAGGAAGAATGGTGTGCTGAGTACAAAGATTCCTGTGGCGAGGAAAGTTTCAATTCCAGGTGCTGCATAACATGCGGAGGTGAGAATTCTTTGTTTGTTTGAATTGAACTTTGTACTGTTTTAAAGTTTTTGAAAACATAATAACGTTTTGATCATATGTTATCAAGTTATATTATTGACGGGGTTTACAGTTACTACCATCCAGACAGATGGTTTGATAGTATTGTGTTTTCACAATAATAATATTAATAATAATAATAATTATAGCAATAATAATAATAATAATAATAATAATAATAATAATAATAATAATAATAATAATAATAATAATAATAAGCACTATCGTCATCGTCGCCATCACCATAGTAACGATGACCTTTACACCGACAGAAGGTAAAAAATGAAGATGGTCCTGGTATCGGTCGAACTATCCATTGGTGCATCCATAGAAGCTTGTGAATCTATTAAATAATAATAATAATAAATATAATTACTAACAAATTAAATCCTTTTCGTGATCATGAATAAATATGTAATAATTATTTTTTAAAGACTGACGAATAAAATATTTTGTAATTTCAAATGATTTCCTACAAAATGTACAAAAATAAACGTTAAAATGTTACTATTTATTATTATTTAATTTTATATTCCACAAAACATCAGAAGGGCAATTTTATCGACCTACTGAAATGGTACGCGACGATAATTATTATTATTATTTATTTATTCATTTATTATTACTATTATCATTAAAATTAGTTTTTTAATTGCATCTATTGATGCACAATATTAATAATAATAATAATAACAACAACAATAATAATAATAATAATAATAATAATAATAATAATAATAATAATAATAATAATAATAATAATAATAATAGTATAATTGCCCATAGCGTACTTCAGTAAATGACCCTATTTCTACATCTTTGAAACCTCCGTAAAAATATAAAGTTTTAAATTAAATTTCTTTTTTTTATTTTCCACCGTCACGAAGAATGTTTATTATAAAGTAGAAAGATGCATCGACAGAGTTCCAACTACGCCTAGACGTATCAACGCAGAACAGAGCGACATTCAAACACGCATTCTGGATTATACTTTAGACGCACTTTCACAGACTCAGTCTGACATACATACAGACAGACAGACAGCCAGACAGACAAAGGGGCAGGCAGGCTGACGGATAGACAGACAGACGGACCGACAGACAGACAAACGGGAACACATCAGCTATTCAAACTTCAAGTAAAAATAAAGATGAGAAATTGGCCGCTTTGCCATTTTTCTGTTGCATCCATCATCGGCTGTTTGCGGTTGGAGAAATGGAAAGCGAAAGTCGCCTTTGAAGGAGACGGGAAAAAATTCCTACCGGAAGTACAGGTGATAAGCTGGACATTGAAGACAATTAGGACCAGGTAAGATGAATGCCCACGACAAGTATTAACAACTCTAATGATAAAAAGCAATAATAATGGTAATAATAACAATCATCATCATAATCATAATTATCATCATCTCAACAATGACATCAATAGCACTCGGTACCACCACAGAAACAGCAAGTTCTAAGCCGAAAAATTTGGAAAATCCCACGAACGAAAAACAAATGCGACGCCGTAACGCTATCTTATTACGAGGATTTGTGGCCTAAAAAACTTCTGCCCCAAGAGATTTTCTGAACATCGAAGAAGAGCAGAGAGAGAGAGAGAGAGAGAGAGAGAGAGAGAGAGAGAGAGAGAGGAAAATATAGGGCATCATTGGAAAATAGAATTTTACCTTTTTGTACAGAAATCTCTGCTAGCGCATTGGAGGTCATGAATAACCTCTATAAATAGAAGGAAAAAGCGATTGGGAAATACCTAGAGATTATTATGGAAGTGATTGATTGATGACTCGTGCATTTCAATCAGTCGAGTAATTTCGATGTCGTGTGCATAATGAATCAATCTCAATCGGTATTTCCAGGTTCTAAAAATAGCACAAAGGTTAGAAGTCATAAATACCATAAAAGGGTGTGGCAGTTCACGCTTGAACGATTCCGACTTTGTTTTTGTTAAAAATTGACATTTTTTTTGTTTTTTTAGAAATATTTTCACCAATAAAAACAAAATAAACAGAAAATAGAAACAAAATAATCTTTAAATATGGAGACAGAACAGAAAATCGAAAGCGACGCATTTTTAAATTTAAAATTTAAAATTCCTACAACCAATGATTGATCAGATAAGCAACCAATCAGGACACTAAATCAAGTGACGTCATATTAGAGCCAGCCGACCAATGAATGGTTTGTAATGAATTTGAAATTGACCACATTCCTTTATAAATTTAAAAATAATTTGCGTAATTAGACAACAATTATTAATTTATTATTAATTAATACAACAATTATTATTATTATTAATAAATTTAATTTCTAAATTATTTCAAATTAATACAAAAAACCTTTCCTCAGTATTCAATTTCAATTTCATTTCATTGCTACGTTGTCAGAAAGGATCTTGTAACAAATCCTGTAAGTCCCTTTAACATCGTCATCATCACCACCACCATTGCGATCATCATCATCATCACCATCATCATCATCATCATTACCTCCACGAACGTTGATACGTTGACGGGGTTTACAGTTACTACCATTCAGATAGATGGTTTCACTTTCTCTTTCGAATTCCGCGTTTCTATTTATAGCACGCAAGGTCATGGACGACATTCGATTGGCTGGCAGCGAAGCTGCCCTCATTACGTCATCGTCATCATCATCGTGATAATCTCTCCCCAGGTATGCACAGGGAGATACAGGTGTCGACCAATGGGAGAAGGGGCGTTTGGGCTTTCTGCGACCAGACTTTCTGATGGCTTCCAAGAGGCGGGAAATCATTATTAGAGTGGTGCCCAGGGGCTTTCCCAAATCGTTGGAGTTTCTTTCACTTGCTGGGATCGTATCCGCCCACAAAGATATCTGCATGACAATCATTTAAATTTGTTTTTTCTTTCAATTGAATCTTATAAAGAAATTAAAATAAATTATTCATTAATAATGACTTGGTTTGTTAAGGACAATTTATTTCCTAAATAGAAAAAAAAACATTCTGTGAGCCATAACTACGAGAGTCAGTTCAGTAGCCACTTTAAATTTAGTGACATTGAAAGAGAGTCTGTCAGAGGTAAAGAGAAAATCCTTTATAACAAAAGTAGTTGAACTTTGACACAAACCTCTACGACGTCCTTGTCAAAGTTGACAATCAAGTCAAACGATTCGCCAAAGGTGGGATCACGCGAGCAAATCTTGACTGACGACCTCACACGAGGCCTGCTCTGATTGGATGACCTCGTTCTTATGGTTACGTACCAGCCTATCGAAGTGACCAAATAATATCTTTTAAAGGAACATTCAAAATTGAATTGGTTATAAAAAAGACTTGGAAATGTTCACCTATAGAAGAGTTTGAAGACACTAGCCCCTCCCACAGTCTGACACACTTGATGATGGTAATCCTCATGTAAGACGATGATTGGTCGAGAACTAGGTCAACGTGGAGGTCTCCGATGACGTAATAGGAGACCAAAGCTGGAATGGGAGTGGACATGCACATACAACTACCACTACTACCACCATTACCACAACTACCATGGCGTCTACCGGTAGCTACCACCTATCGTCCGTAAAAAAATCTCACTCGAATCTGGCTTCACTCCAGCATGTGTCTGTCGGTCGGACAGAGGTAAGATCTGTCCGAACTCCATCTCGATGTCGCCACTTCTTGACCCCAGTTCGACGTCCTTCACCTTCACTCCAAGGTCGACGTTCGACTTCCTGCTCGCAACCACCAAGACGCCACGGCTACCGCCGCCGCCACCGGCGCCACCATCGTCGTCGTCTTCATCGTTACGTCCTGAGGCCGCTTTCGCGCAGTCGACGGTAAGAAGTGCCGCTTTTTCCGACGTCGACGACGACGACGATGGCGATGAAGAGGAAGACAACGACGAGGACAATTGAGGCGATGACGTCATGTCCGAAGTCTGTTGCTGTCCCTCGGCCATTTTATGTCCGCCGTCGACGGCCGAAGACGACGATGATGACGACGACGACGATGAAATGGTGGATGATGAGACCACCAACGACGACGACAAAGATGGCGACGGTTGGATCTTAGGGGTAATATCGGCCATGGCCATGCCACGGACCTTTTTAAAGTCATCATCATCAGCACGATCATCATCATCATCATCATCAGCAGCAGCAGCAGCACGACCATCATCATTATCACCATGACCATCAGTGGTCTTACTAGGATCATCGTGTGTCTGGTCAATGAAATGATAGCCAATGTTTTTGATGCTCGGACTGAAATCATTGTTGTTGTTGTTATTATTATTGTTGTTGTTGTTGTAGTTGCTAATGTTATTCTTGGCATTGGATGGCGGTTGTGACGATGACGACGACGGTGGTGGCTTCTTGCGTGACTTTGGTGATGATGACGATTGTGGTGGTGGTGGGAGAGATTTTGCCTTAGGGTCGAGATGGGGATGATCCAGGTTGGTTGAAAGGTCGACTGAGTTGCAATTTCTGAGGAATCTATCTGATGGAGCATCAAGAGTGCCTGGTGAATTTCTTATTATATCCGAGATGCATGGATGGATGGATGGATGGACGGATGGATTGATTGACTCAGAATGGATGGATGCAAGGATGTACATATGCATAGATAGATAGATGCTCGGACGGAGGGCAGACATTTTATGGAGAATAAAAGTAGTTATTCGAGAAATGTTCAAAAAACATCGTAAAACAATAACAACTTCTCAAAGTACCGTCTCAATGGACTCCTGCTCGATCCGTTGCCATTCTGGAATGCAACAATCGCCTTTAATGTCCATCCGTCCGCCCATTCGTCCATCCATCCACCCGTCCTTTCGTCCGTCCATCCACCCGTTCACCCATCCACCAGCCCGTCCGTCCATCTATCCATCCATTCGCATTCCACTAACCTGTTGTCTGGGTCTGACGCAGCAAGCCAGCGATGAAATGAGACCGTGGATGGAAGAAGCGATGGTGGAAGCCTTGGAGCACTCTGTTGAATTAAATGAAAATATTTCTCCATTGAACAAACAAAGGCAATGGTCAATAACGGATGGATAGACGGATGGCTGGACGGACGGATGGATGGATGGATAGACTGACGAACGGATAGATGGATGAATGGACTGACGGACGGATAGATGGACGGATGGCTGGACGGACGGATGGATGGATGGGCTGACGGACGGACGGACGGATAGATGGATGAATGGACGAATGAATGAATGAATGAATGACTGAGCTAATCAATCGTCACCTTGATCTGCCGTCTTTGCGGCCTCTTTTCCAGAAGTGCCCTCCAACCGCCTTGCATCTCTGAACAGCTCATCAATCTGACGTCGGAACGAACCGTCGCGTCACGTGACTAAAATAATCGACCAATCACGCCGCGGCTCCGGCCGTTCACTTAATCATCGTCGGCTTCTCCGTCTTGAGACGGAAAAAGGAGCTCAGCTTTGTCTTCATCGTTGTCATCATCATCATCATCATAATCATAACTCGTCGTCATCATCATCATCGTCATTGTCATCACCATCATCATCGTCGTCGTCGTCATCATCATCATCATCATCGTTACCGGAGTCGAGACGTTGGAATGCCTGACGTCACCGTTGTTGCTCCCCTTCGTCACCACTTCGGCCGCAGCCACGTCGCCCAGTAACCTTGAACTCTCTTGGAGGTCAGCGGGTCGCCTGGACGAAGTTGACCTTTTGACCTTCTTGGAGGTCTCCTGAGGGTCACCTTCGATTGCGACGATCGACGCCCTACGAAATGCTTCGTCGATGCTGCACGAAGAATCCAGGGATTTCAAGTCCTGCTCCTTTGAGATTTATGACTTGGGTTGTTTATCATAAGATGAATTTAATTAATTATTAATCATTGATATTCTTTATTTATTAATTATTAATTTATTTACTTATTTATTTATTTATCTATTTATTTATTTATTTGCATTTGTTGTGATGGCTAAGGTTAGATCACGTCATAATCACGTTATTATATTAATATATTACATTGCTTTTTGGTATTACCAAATTGATTGATTTAAATGCAATTAACTTCGGTCGTTCGTTAAAGAGTTAAATTCGAAAGCCAACCATCGGTTCGAATACCTCCCTAGGGCTTCCCTCGGGCTTTCCATCGATCCCATTTCCCTCCAAGAGATCCATGCTGGCGCTCTTTTTCTCTTCGATGGTCTTCTGAATATCCCTGGAGGTTTCCGACAGCTCCTGGAAAATTCTGTCCAGTTCTTGTGAAGAAGATTCCAAGTCCGACATGCCCTGCTCTGCGGCTTGCTCTTTGACCTTGACTTCAGGTTCAAAAGTCGGCAGTCGAGACGAGGGTGCTGGCTCCCCTGCTTGCGATTGGTCAACCTTTGGGGTAGAAGATGAAGAAGCAGGGGCGTTGGAAATCGTGTCGTCTTGGAGCTGCATGGTTTGGGTGTCGCGTGAAAGTTGCTGCTGCTGTTGTTGCTGTCGCTGCAAGGGTAGCGTTGCCTGCCGATCCCAGGACTTCTCGCCGCAGTCCGAATCGGTCGACGAGGAGGCTTCTCTCCTCATCGCGCTCATCCTCTCCTGATCGCATCCGGCGCCCGACGACGATTTGAGAAACTCCTGACCTTCCCCGTCGCTGGCCTGACCTTTCAAACTTTCACCTCTGAACTTTGAACCCTCGATTGAACTCGACGACGTCTCCTTTCTCAAGTTCTGATAATGACCCTCAGCGGCCGAGGCTTCCTTTTGGGGAGACCTGATCGGTTGGCCGCCTCTCGAGCTAGACTGCACGGAGCCACTACCCATTGATCTATTTTGATGGGTAAAGTGTCCGAGTGTTGTACTTAAAACAAAAAGACTTTTTTTCTAAAGTGTAAATGGAGTCATTTGAAAAAACTACGATAAAAAAAACAAATACTAAGAAATAACTTGTAGAAATCATTTTTCTGACTTCTGAAAAGTCCCCAATGATTGGGAAAACAATGAATATTTGAAAAGGAACATTTCCATTTTTCATTAGGAATGCTTTCAACCTGCTCGGAGTACTCGATTGACTGTCCGAGGAGAGACTCGACCTGGGCCTCCTGCCGAAGTTGCTGTGGGAATCTTCCAGGCGCAGTTTGTACCAATGCGGTTTGTCGTCCAGGATGGAATCGTCTGAAAAGTGTGGAATGGGTTAGTTTAATTCATCCATGCATCCATCTCTCTCTATATATATATATATATATAGATAGTTACCGCTCAGCTCTAGAACGATTTCTCCAATGTAGGCGTTCGGCAAGAACCTGTCGTGGTCCCAGACGGAAATTTCGAGCGCCCTGTCCTGAAGTTCCGTCTTTTCCAGGCCGAGGTAGATGAAGGTCCGATTCCATTCCGGATTTAGGCTTCTCTCGACTGGTTTCGTCTTCTTCTTCTCTCTGGAGCTGGATTTGGTGATTAAGATGATGACCATGTTTCTGTTGATGATGATGATGGTGGTGGTGATAATAGTAGTGATGACGACGAGTGCACACGTGATACATTTTAGGCAGCGCAAATTATTCGTTATTCTAAGAAATCATTTGTCAATCAGACATTGATTGACTCACTTCTTGTAAGGTAGGAGTACCACCTTGACAAAAGCGTCTGCCGTGTTGCTCTTCCTGATTGGTTGGATATTTTTAGCTCTGATCACGTGGACGTTAAGGGAACCATCGAAATCATCGTAGCTCATTTGAAGCTGCATTAAAAACCAAATAAAAACGAAAGTCGTTAAAAATTCAAATTATGTTGATGCCTTTAATGATTGGTTGGATATTTCGAGCTCCTACTTCATGAAACCAAATATAAGATGACAAGTATACACTTTGCTAACCATTATTTCGCCCAAGTTATGTTCGGATTCCTAAAATATAGAAATGAAATGAGTCAAATATTCAAGTATGCGAATTGACCTTTGTAATATGATTAACACAACTGAGACCAAGGTGAGAGGTAAAAATCTCGTGTAACTCGATGGAACTCAGTGACCTCTGAGCCATCAAGGTAGCACGCAAACAGCCAAAGTTCGAATGTTGAAACCTGTCGTTGCAGTGGCAGACGATTGGACGGACTGGCCTGACCTTCTGACCTTTCCTTTCCGCCAATAGGGGGCTGGGGATGCCTTGAGTGGCGTCCAATAGAGTCGAGGGTAGAGCTGATCGACTGAGACGATTCGATTTTCTGGGGCATGGGACAAGGAGAGGGTACTGAACTGTGCTTAGAGGAGCCCATGGTCGGATGGGGACTGCCCCTATTGGCTAAGTCGTCTGGTAAGTTGGCATCTTTCCTCATAGAACATGGCGTGAGATTCGGCGTGCCATCTGTGGAGTGGTGAAAATTAATTTTTAAAATAATGAATGATTTAAACAAATAATACATAATATTAATACATAATTTTTAAAAAATCCAAACAATAATATTTTCAGCACGAATATTTTATTAATTCGAATAATCAATTTAAAATAGTTTTTGGAATAAATTATGCTAATTGAGCAATGACTGGCCACTCACAGTCGCTGACTCCTTGCATGTTGTCAAAAGAGGAACCCCCGCTAGAGGTGAAGGTCGACATGGTATTGGATGGGTGGGTGCCCGAGTGGGCGTTACTGTTAGAGGTTATTCAGTGCATTATTTATTTATTTACTTATTTTTTTCAAAATGTTGTTTTTATAATTATTTTAAGTTAATATTATCGAAACTAAAACTCTACATGATTTTACCAAGCAAAAAAAAAATAGATCTAATTAAAAACGACTTAAAAAGGAATTGCATAGTAGTCTCAACGATCATTATCATCGCCATCGTTCTCATCATCGTCGGCGTCATCATCATAATCATCACGTGATCATCATCAGGAGGTCTCACCACTTGATGACCAGCTCCACCTCGGCACTGGTCTTGGACATGATGTGAACGATTTCCTGATCCTTCTTTCCGCTCAGTGGTTCACCATTCCACTCCAGGACTTGATCACCTGATGTGAAATATTTAATTTAGAATTAAGTTATATTTTATAAAGAAAAAAACAATTTTTTAATCTTTCAAATGTAAATTTTGATCTAAAAAAATATAATTAAAAAAATATAAGAATATAAATTTATAAATTAATATATAAATTATAAATAGGAAAAAATATTTTTTTTAAAATGGCACTAATTGTTTTATTATAACATATTATCACTCATAATATAATAAAACATATAATATCAATAATATAATATCATATAACATATATTAGATAATAAATTATCATTACCCTCATGGAGTTCCCCAAGTAGCTGGTCGGCCACACTGCCAGGGTAGATGCAGAGTAGGTAGGCCCCTGACTCGTCATCACCTGTCAGTCCGAGGGTCTTACCACTGACTATCTTCAGTCCGAAATTCTTGTCTGCCAGTTTCAGATATAATAAATCAACCATGGAAATAATTTTAATAATCATAATTATAATGCAATGCTAAATGACTAATGACTAAAATCAAAATAAATTTCATACATTTCTGAATAGGGTTAAGGGTTAGATATTATATTTTAAATACTATTTTTATAATATTAGTTTAAACATGGCTATTAATATCTGGCCGACCAAGGTGATCACGTGATCGATCCAGGTGACCACCACGTGATGCTCACCTTTCATGTCAGGTGTGAAGAGAACCCTTTTCGTGTCGAAGTTGTACTTTTGATTGAGTTTCTCAACAACGGAGTCTGTCAACTGATGATTGAAGGCTCATTCATCAGCCAAGAATTCATAACATTATTATATTATTATCTTATTATATTATTATTATATCATCATATTATTATATTATTATATTATTATATTAGTGGTGTCCATTTATGATGCCGGTGATGTTCAATAAATCGATCGATTAAACAATTAATAAATCAGTCAATACTGATTACCTATATTTCAACCCTGATTTCATAATTTCTAATAACTAATAGTGATGACAGCTGTGACCACGAGGTCCATCTTGACTCAAGTCAAGCATCGTCATCAACCAGATGACTTAATAACTTTCACATCCGATCCAAACAAACTCTTCAATGGTCACCGATTCCTCTTAGGGAATCCACAGCGTCTCCATGGCAACGTACCCTTTTCTTCTTTTCCATCTGCATCTTGATCGTAATTCCGCCCTCCATGACGAAGTCATCATTCGACTCTGCCACACTGTTCTCACTGCCCTCCCTATACAAGCCCAGGGCCGCCGCCGGTTCTGGTGTTAATGTTTTAAATGGGGGGAGTGTGAAGAACAATATTATAATTATAATTATATTAAAGAAATAAATAATTATTTGCCGAGTTGATCATGAATGTTGATGCTGAGTGCTTCTGAACTGTCATATTTTACCATGTTATTATATTCAAATTGCATTTTAAATGCCTTAAATCGTGATGATTAATTGAATTTATTTATTTATTTATTGCCATTGAGGTCGTTGAATTTGTCTCAGAATTAAGTCCGTTAATAACATCAAATTAGTTAAAAGAAAATTATTGTCAGGATTTTTTTAAAAAATGGCGGAAATTAAAGAAAAGAAGCTGGAAAAGATGCCGGTTCGTCACGTGATAGGACATTTAAATTTAATTAAGCAATTAAATGAAATAAAAATTTAAGAAAAAAAAAGACATCTCCATGATCACGTGACTAAAGGGTCTTCAGACGTCTGACCGTAAACTGTTACTCGATGTGGGAGTCCAAAAGATTAAAAATGGCGTTCAAGCATATAGAAACAAAATTTCAGTTGGATTATATTAAATTAATTATATTATATTATATTAATTATATTATATTAAATTAATTATATTATATTATATTATATTATATTATATTATATTATATTAAATTAATTGAACACGAAGAATTCGACGACAACAGCGAATAACAATAAACAAAGACGACACGAACTCACCCTCACCTTGGAAGTACTTCTCAAGGTCATCAGAAAGGGGTCGACTACCTATGTCTCTCAAGATGTTTCTCGTCCTACTCGGAACGTCGTCTAGAATAGTCATGGCAGGAGTGACATCGCCCGCTCGTCCCGATAGGGGTAAGTCGGCCCTTTGGACCACCACGGCCCCGACCACTGGAGCAACAACAGGAGGTCCCCCCAGGAGAGACGCATCCATCTGCTGTTCAAAGATGTTGTCCGGTGATGCGAATGTAGCATTCAGAGCCATGATGTCGGCGAAGGTCTGACGACTCAACTCCAATTCTTCAGGATAGAAGGCCGTCCTAGTCAGTCCGAACTCGTCCGATGGGTCATTGGGCTTGTTGAGGGCGACCGGGCCCCTTTGAGAAACCCCGTAAATGTCCACTTCAGGGGGTAGGATTGAATTGAGGTAGCCGAGACTTCCTTTGAAAGTCGGATAGTAGCTCGCCCCAGAAAGCATGCCAGCATATTCTGAGTCGCTTCGTCTCTTGGCAGTCTTTTCCAGGTAGAGCTGATGCTGTTGTTGCTGTTGTTGTTGGGGTTGGGGTCGTCTTTGGCCGGTAGGCTGCTGATAGATTGGCTGTTGGGGTTTCTGTGGGTAGGACTGAGACTCGATCATGGATTTCTGGTCGAGATATTGCCCAATGAGACGCTTCTCGGAAGTCATGAACTGGTAGGGAGCGTAGCCAGTAGCCTCTCCTGATTTATGGGCTAGGTACTCGAAAGAACTGTAAACTGAAGGCTGAGGAGGGGTAGGGGGTGGTGGGGCCCTCAGAGGGGGTTGAACAGCAACGTAATAATCGTCAGGGGGATTTATTTGGTAGTCTATTGGTTTTATGACGCCGAAACCTGGTTCAGATGGATCAGCAGGGTGATAGGGAAGGATGGTCGTTTGATCACTCCCTGAGGTCATGTACCTATGCTTGACCATCGGACTACCGCCCGTCAGCATTTGGTAGTTTGGTCCTTCAGCTACGAAGATTAAGATTAGGAATAATTTGAATGCAATCTAAAAACATCTTTAAATTAATTGGTAATGATTATTTCTGATTTTGAGAACCCACTTGGAGGTAAGTGCGGTGCCTTTCTGTAGTCCGATGTGGGTGGCTTCGTGAACCACTTTGACGGTGGGCGGTCTGCCAGCTGGGATCTGCTCAGCTCGGACAAATGGAAGCGTCTTTTCTCGATTTCCTCCTGGAGTTTCAGTAGTTTTTCTTGTTTCTGCCTCTGCGAGCCCTCGGTGACGTAAGCAAAGGAGATGGGTGGATATACGCCCTCCTCCAAGTTAGGCATCAGAGGTAGAGAGCTCAGGGACTGGCTGTTCGGCAGTCCTTTGTGGTAATGATGAGACGGAGAGGTGCCTTGTTGCTGCTGATGTTGTTGGGATGACTGTCGATTGGCATGGTAGTACGATAGGTCGGGATAATATCCGTGATAGGGCGAAGCCGATACAACGTCGTTCAAGCCCTGCATGGACACGGCCGATCTTTTTTCGACCAACGGTCGTCCGAATTCATTGGAGGACTCTTGATCGGAGGAAGACGACGAGTGGAATCTATGGGATTGCGGTCTCGGGGATCGACCCTTTAGTCCCATCTCCAGTGGGGATTGCTTGACCTCGCCTGGGCCTCGATGCTCAGCCAGCATGGGGTCCGATCCATTCTTTAGCGGCACATTCCGCCTTTGGGGAGACTTGTGAGCGTGAGGGTGGCGATGTGGAAGAGGGCCGCCCTTTCGAGATTCTGCCGGTCCGAGGGTGGAAGAAGTAAATCCAGAGTTTGTCGGTTTTCGAAACTTTTTGATTGGACTGCCTCTTTCTGAGGAATGATTCTGTTCGGAATTCGTGCGCGCATAGTGAGTCGATGCCGGTTTGATCTGTCTGTCCTTGGAAGATGACAGCGACGGAGCCTTGCCGTGGTCTGAATAATTCTTGCTCGGTTTCATCGGTTTTGCCCTAACAGGAGCAGGTCTTCTCTTAGCATCTTCAGTGCTAGAGTCAACAGGTTCAACCGCTGAACGAGCGTCTTTTCGGTCTTCAATTCTTCCCTTCTTGTCACTCAGTTGCGATACCCTTGCAGCTGATTTCTGATCCACATCGACGACATTTCTGCTGTTCTCGTAACCGTTCACCTTGTGGTCGACCGAGTGTTTCTCTGTTTTTCGACTTTTTGTTTCTGTCGACACGCTGTGCGGTTTCGGCAATGGTCTCGGTCTTTCCTTGTCGAGTTGTAGAGGAGTGGAAGTTGTTTTGTGAACAGCCGGAAGTTGACTCTCGTTTCTTGATTTCTCTTCGACTCTTCCCTTGGATTGCTTTACCTTTGATGACTCGATCGGTAGGGTCTTCTTCGGAGTGGAAGACAGTCGATTAGGCGATGATTCGCGAGTGTCGTTTGATTCGGGAATGTTCTCGAAATTCTTTATCATGACTTTGACCCTGGGCTGTGCTTCCATTCCTTCCCCCGTTGTGACTTCTGTAGTTTCCGGTTGATTCGCTTCTAAATCCTCCCTATTTGAAACACCATCTTCAGTCGGGCTAGATTCGGCGTGGCTCTTGGACTTTCTGCTGGAGTGGTACCTCTCATCTTTACCCAAAGATGTCTGCCTGACGGGGGGAGGCGGCCTCACCCATTCATCGTTCAGTTGTTGTCTGTCATTATGGTGCGCTTGTGGTTCCGTTGCACGTTTTTGTGGTGGTAGTGGTTCTTGAGAGGGTGTTTTGTCCACCACCGAGTAGCTGGAATGCTTTGGACGTTTTGGCTCTTCGCGCGGAGGGATTGCTGGTTTAAAGGGCTGATAACAGAAATAAAGCTTCATTACGATTATTATCTATGATTAAATTTGAATTAACTCAGATTTTAAATAATTCATTGAATCAATCATTGAGTATCTGCTATTATTCCATATGTAAGCATTCCTCGCAGAAATATCTACCTCCTCTATTTTTAAGTCGGCCTTTCTTGGCTCTTCAACAACAGCTGGCGGCTTTTCCGATGATTTCGTCTGCGACACTTGAACTTTGGCGACCACGTCTTTCGTTTCTCTCGAAGATGTCTGAGAACTGTCCGACGTTTCCTTGGAAGCCCTCCTGTTCAGGACAGGTTTTGGCGGGATGTCTTCATCCAGGTCAATTTCACGGTCTTCGTCGCTGCTCACGAATACTACCGGCTCGTCGGATTCCGGCACTAGAAGATTCCTATTGTTCAGCAAGGCGTTGGTTCCAAAAAGGGACGACTTACTGAACCAGCTGGTGGCGCTGGCCCCCGAGGGACTGTCTGGGTCGTTGTCTGGCAGATCCTGGGAGGACTTGGGTATGCCGAGGTCGATTTCAGTGTCGGAATCGTTTTCGACGGGAGTGAGTTGGCCTGGAAAACGTTTCTCAGGTTTCTTCGTTGAAATGATTTCCAGTTCCGGCTTTGGATCTTTGCCGAAAATCGCCTCGCCGTTGGCTTTCTCGCCCAGCGACTTCGACTTCATTGACGACAGCGGCGGGATGTCGACGGCGTCTTTGCTGCTCGGAAGTTTCGTCTCATCGAGGGATTCTTGAGGAGTTAGATTCGGGATGTTGCTGAAACTGGGGCATCTCTTGAAGCTGGTCGAAGATGACGGCGTAATTGATTTAGACGACGGTAGGTTTGCCACCCTTGAAGGCGATTTTTTGGGGGTCTGAGGGCCGCTTCTGTCATCCTCCGGAGTATCTTGTTCTTTCCTTTCGACCGAGGGCGATACGTCCAGAATGGGGTACAGCAAATCTCTTATGGGCGACCAGTCGCTGGCGGTCAGGGGTAAGAGCTTGGCGGCTTTGGCTGCTTGAGTCTGTGCATAACTCTCCATTTCTTCCTCGTTATCAGAGAGAGGATTCCTTTGGGAAGTTACAACAGATTGTCCTCCCGCTTGATTGAGAGGTGTCGATGAAAGATGTTTTGGCATGGTTTGGGGATCGAAGTAACAACTAGAAAGAAGTTCTTCTGAAGATTCTAAAACGCGTTTGGAAAATGATTCGAAATTTGACTCCGGCGGGCTAACTCCAAAGCCCATGAGCTGCTCCGTACCGGAGTAGACTGAGGCCGCGAAACTGGCCAAGTCGTAGGTATAAGTAGAGTCGTCTGCCGATTTCGAGCTACCCTTATCGCGTGATTTGTTCGAGAGAGACTCCTCAGAGCTGGATGAAAACGAAGAGAAGAAATCTTTTCTGTCCATCTCCGATGAGGAGAATATGTCCGCTTCATGGGGATCGGGAACTTTTTGATTGGAATTCAATTGATCCTCATTCGCTGGGGCAGTTTTCAAGGTGTTTGGCGGGAGTCTTTTGGCTGGGTGGGTGGCCCCGATCTTGTCGTAATCATCGTCGCTTCGTCTCTGGATTCTCTCCTCCTTCGAGGCCTTCTCAGTCATTTTATTGGTCGAAGCAATTCTACCCTCGATTGGATTGGTCGCCGATGATGGCAGGTTGTCTCCGGATGCCCTGCTGGATCGCTGGACAGTCACAGCTTGGGACGTGGTTTGGCCACTGTCTGTCACGATATTGGAGATTTGTTATTTAATATTTGGCTAGGATCGGAAATGCTTTTCTGTTCCGAATTCAGGGAATTCCAGATTTGGTTTCAGGATCGTTTTCATCAATAGCATTCATATTCATGAAGAACGCTTAATAAACAAAGTAAAATGATAGGAAATAATACTATCAAGCGGACGATAAATAATGTCAAAAATAATTGCCGAACAAGCCTTGGAATAATGGAGCATAATTTAAATTATGAAATTATTTTGGATATTACTAAGAAATGAGGTATTGGGTATTACTGACAAGACATTGTAAATGTCATGAAATAATTTCTTCCAGGTGCACTCAACCGATGAGTGGTAAACTCGGCACCAGGTGTCCTGGAGAGCCAAATCATGACCTAGCATCGCATCGGAGT
>CM067530.1:10957500-11040000 GCA_034509925.1 Hirudinaria manillensis | reverse complement strand
GATGGATGGTTTGATTGTAAGACGGAGGCGTTCGTTTGTTTACGTTCGTATTGATTTTCCGGGGGTGCCCGGCGGTGCGTCTAAGTGACGCAAGAGCGAATCAAGCGCCGGAGTGGATCGGAGTGAGATTGAATGAGAGAGCGCGCGCGAGTGAGTGAGTGAGTGAGTGAGTGAGCGAGCGAGTGAGTGAGTGAGTGAGTGAGTGAGTGAGTGAGTGAGTGAGTGAGTGAGTGAGTGAGTGAGTGAGTGAGTGAGTGAGTGAGTGAGTGAGTGAGTGAGTGAGTGAGTGAGTGAGTGAGTGAGTGAGTGAGTGAGTGAAAAGCATGGAAGAGAGAGAGAGAGAGAGAGGGATGGGCGAGAGGGAATTGAAGATTGGAAACCGACTGCGAATGGAAGCAATCAAGGGATGGGCGCCCAGGATGTCGTAGAAATAGAGGATCGGGAATAAATATTTTTTTTAATATCTGAATTTTCATTATGAATATAGTTTTACTTATCAACTTCCCCGCAAGATGAGAACGCACACAACAACAACAACAACAAATGAGAAAAAAAAGAAAATAAATGGATAAACATAAAATAAAAAAAAAAAGTCTGAAAATCGAATTCATTCTTCGTTCACGGTTCAATGGCTTCGGCGTTCGGAGCAGATGAACCGCAGCTGGCAGGAGGATTATGTTGGCATCCCGTGATGATGACCTCAACGTTGATGATGATTATGATTATGATCACGATGACGATGATGGTGGCAAACTACATCTCTGGAATTATCCGCAATAATTCTTTCGGTCTCACTCTCGGACATCCTCGGACTTCATTGTCCGACGGCATTTTGTCGAAATTATCGAGCGAATAATTTTCTCTCGTTGAGGCGAACGCTCCGAAATTATGCCCGACATAATTACGTAGAATGATTATGGACGGTCGGTCGTTTTATTAGTCTCTCGTAGAGAGTTGAATCGAGCCATCCGAGACAAAAAAAGAAAGAAGAAAGATTCGATTGTACTAAATCTTAATTGCTCCATCCATCATAATCATCATCATCATCGTCGTCATCACCACCACCATCATCATCATCATCATCATCATCTTCCTCATAACGTTCATGAAGTCCGTAAATAGGACAATGCGGCCGCATCCGATGACAATAATGGCAGCATAGAAATCGTCGGCCGACGCATTCTGGGTCAAGTTACGACCCGACCTAGATTCCAGGATGCGAACTAAAAGCGGAACGACGCCCCAGTCACCATCCGGTGACCATGGCAACCGATCGGGATGGGAAAGCTTTTTATATCGGGTAGGTAGGGGTCAGAGAAGGGGCGTTCTAAGAAGCGGGAGGGCGAATTGGGCAACGCCCTAACTGGTCTCTTGGGAATAATTGATAACATGAATAATAATAATAATAATAATAATAATAATAATAATAATATAAAAATAATTCAATTACCCTCCGTCGGATTGGCGTGGCGCGGCGGAATCGTCGTCGTCTTCTTCTTTGCAGGCCCTTCTAGCCCTGGCCATGACCGATTCTATTTTTAGCCTCTCCTCCTCGTTCAGGTAGCTGAGGTCCACCTGTGGCTGGCCGGGCGTTGATTGGGTTCCTGGATGGATGGATTGATGGATGGATGGATGGATGGATGGATGGATGGATGGATGGATGGATGGATGGATGGATGGATGGACTGACGAATGGATGAACGATATGGACACGTAATGATTGAATGCGGAGATCATCTTCGATGAACATCCTGGGAACCTCTGACCCTATCAATCACTTCCATCGTCGTCTTAATGGACTCGTTGATGGCTATTTTCATCGTCATCGTCATCATCGTCATCGTCACCATCACAATCATCGTCATTTTTTATTGTTTATTGTTTAATCTTTATTTCCACTTCTACCGGAAACCATTTTCAACGTTCCGTCATTTGATTTCACAGTCTGCTGATCGAGAAAACGATCTGTTTTCCTGTCAAACTTTCCCAGAAAAATTGCCAAAGGAAATAGAATCTTTGCAATAAAAAAAAAACAAAGAAAAAAACAAAAAAAAACCCAAAAAAACCGCGGTCATTCAACCATCCAACAGTCAAGACCGGCGTCGCTACCATCACTATCTCTGAGATCACAATCTCGGATACGGAGAGATGAGGAGGCACGCCCCACTGCTAATTTGTCTCCCCACCAACCCCAATTTTGGCTGAGACGATCATCATCATCACGATAGTCATCGTCGTCGTCATCGTCATCGCTATCATCAACTCCTCACATTATACTTCTAGTGGCAAACACTCCGCTAATGCATCAGTCCAACGCGGAAGCACATCCATCAACGAAGATGGTGATGAAATAGCCTTCACTCCCATCCCGTAGGTCTCGAGTTCAATCCCCCGCGAGGAGTGCCGTGTACTAAGTTAGGCAACGAGGTATACTAACAGACCAGAGAATGGTCAACAACTGACCAATTTCTTAACGAGGAGAAAATAGAAAGAAAAGCAAAGCAAAGCAAGCAAACAAATTGAAAACATAAGCAATACATTATCCAACCTGTTGTCGATGCTGCATTCTGCACAGGAGAGGCAAAAGCCGATTCTTGATCTTTGGTCTCCACCGTCGTTTCTGGTCCGTCTTTCTTGCTTCCGGCTTGAATGGTTTCTGACTTTTCGAGATTTTCCTGGTTAAACCTGGCCGGAGTATCGGCCGTGCATCCACCCTTGGGAGGTGATCTGCAGTCTCGTCTTTCTCTATGAACAACGGTGCGTACGTCTCCCGATGTCTGAGAGGTTTCTCTAGTCTTGGCATCTCTGATCTGGGGCTGGTCTGGCCTGGCAACGGACTCTTCTTGAGGGACGTGGCCTTTGGCCAGCTCGGCCCTGAACGCTGGGTTCGAAGACTTGCTGTCGTCGCTAATAGGCGGCACCGGACGACTCAAAGTAGCAGTGGTAGTCGTCGGTGGTGTGGTCGTGGTTTGGGTTTTCCCCAGGGATATGGACGCTATGGAAACGGGAAGTTCATTTCCGACGGATGAGAAGAATCCCGATATGCTCTTGAAGATGCTCATGGAAGTATTCGGAGGTCAAACTGAGTACGATGGAATGATGCGTCGTCACACTCGTACAGAAAGAGGTTCGCATGGAATGGGGATTGAGATGCAATCAGATATTTGATTGCAGAGGTTGTTCGGTTAATAGCCCTTAAAAGTCTCCTTCTTAATTCATTGTATGAGATACTTTAATACCTGCAAGAGCAAACGGATTCAATTTGCTTACATTAGCGTCGTTGTTTCATAAAGCTCACGATAGCCCGCCATGGTGTCAATTGCATTAGAGAATGCATTGCAAAATGATAAAATAAAATGAAAACGAAAATATCTCTGCTTTTATATAGTAAAGCAACAACGTAACCTTTACCGCTCTCCTTTAAATGTCCGACTATCATCATTTGCTAAACCGACTTTAAAACTCCACATGATGGAAATGCAAATTTAATGGATCGATTAATAGCCATTTATTTCAATTAAATTTGGAAAATTTGCGTCAAATTCGACGCCAAAATAAAAATGATATCCGAAAGGACTGTCTAAGCGCCAGCTCCAGGCTGTTTTTAAGCCACCGTCGAGACTATAAATAGAACTATTAATAATAATGAGATGACGCAGTATAATTTTTATTGAAAATTATTTTTTATCAGAATGCTTACCGTCATTTTGAACACTTTCATGATTTACGAAGCATTCTTGGAACAAAACTTATTCAGGAACTAAAGAATTTTATTTCAAGCAGATAATGTAAGGGTTAGATTCTGACGAAGATATTAATGTCTGATACGGAACGGCATTTTGTCTTTTACTGGCATTGTCATTTATCAGTTACTTTGCGTAAATGTTTTCCAAATCATGCTCTAATTAGAACGAATTGCAAGCATATTAGTTGATCAAACTATATTTGTCTAGAATTTTAAAACTAATATTACATAATTATATCATCTCAATCAAATTTGCTCATGTTTATAGTCAATCGACAAACCGACATTTATTTATATTTCAAAAGACGCCTTTAAAAGTGAAATCACACAAGTCATGACCAAACCTATGAATTCTGCAAAAATGTATCATATGGCGCTTTTTTTACTAAAAATTCTCGACAAATAATAATGCCCATGAAAGTCGGTATACTGATTAAAATATTACTTCAAGATTACCTTATTTTTTTAAAAGTCATCTGTCTTCTTGGAACTAGGATAATGACAGTGACGAAGTTATGGAAATGAGGAAGATTATGGAAGCGATAATACATTTTTCCGAAACAAAAAATAATCTCAACTGGACATGGAGAAATCCTTGAATAATGATCCAATGAGTCAAACGAAGAAAATTTTGAGAACTTTTGTTTTATTTTGCTTTACTTTAGACGGTTTAGTTTTAAAAATTAAAATATTAATTAATTAACTAAACATAAAATGATTAACATCACATATATCAAATTAACGATTTATTTAATAATCGTAAAACGCAGCCAACTCCTAGATGTTTTTGACGTCTGCTTCAGCGATGGAGGCATTTTCGTTTGGAGCTGCCGGAGCCAAGCGGTGAGTTTTTATTAAACTTCTTTTTAGAGCTTCGTTTAGTCATGATTCATAATTAATGTATAACTTCCAAAAGACATTAATAACTCAACTAAAGGCAAACACAACTAGTCATCGTTAAATCTAACAAGCGTTGAGAATCTACGTCTAAGTTACTTTACCAGGGACTAGGCACTTAATCAACACCTCTACATTGAATGCATTTCTGTCAAAACCGGCAGCAATATCGCTAAATAAAAACCTAGTGAAAAAGACGAACAATGTTTATTAGAAAGTCAATACCAGAACAAAATTAAGTTTTGAGTTTTCCCCATGCATAGAAACACAAAATAGGCACTGGTGATACCTCCATGGTCTAAAAATAAAAGTAATAATCTGAGATTTGATGACTTTTGCCCAAAAAACAAAATTTGGAAAAGGTGTCACAGTTTACAATTGCATATTTGAGCAAATTCAATCTAAATACGTTGTAGTCAAGCTACAGCAGAAGTAAATTAGCTCACGATAATATTTTACAAGTAACTTTCAGCACAATGGAAAACTTTCATCCCATGATCACCTCATTAGAAAAGCGATTTTATTTAACTCAGATATAAATATAAATGTTAAGGGCACAAAATAAATAATTGATGAGAATGTTAGAATCTCCAACTTGAAAAGTACTTTCCAGAAAGTAATATCTGAAATAATATTATTGTAGGTTGAACTCACAAATGAAGGACGAAATGCGACGACACCGTCTCAAAGTTTAGTTTAACAGGCTTCTCGTTGTTAATGGTGGAAGATAACCAACTCATTAGTGATCTCATAAATATTGAAAACAAAACAAATTCAACGAGTCATATTGCAGAGCTCAACTAAAATATGAACAAAAAAAAATGAGGGTATTTGAAAAGTAAAGAATCTCATTGCCAACCTTTTATATTCAGTTTGCAGATAACTGTGAACACCTTATGATTATTAAAATTGACATGGGAATGATTGACAATTCCTGGTCAAAGGCAACACTGCTGCATAAAGAGGCTAACCAAGATAAAACATGATTATTATATCAAAAAACGTTAGGATAATATCCATAGTAAATGTTAGAAAACAGAGATTAAAAGATATAAAATAGATTACAAAGTTCACAATTGAAATGTGATGTGGCTGGTCAGAAACAAATGCTTGAAATGACGACAAAATCCATGTACTTTGTAAAATTAATTTCAAAATCCCACAAAAGGAACAAATTAAAAAGAATCTAAAACTATAAGTTTTTTTCAAATCGCTCAAATTACACATTTGAATGAGTTTAAAAAACTCCTCTTTAAAGTTGGGATCCATGCCAAATTATGGTAATTTGAATGGGATGGTGATGATGATGATAATGATGATGGTAATGCTGCAAAAGTACTCACTCGAAAAGTTTAACTCACTCTTTGATTAGTAATACCACTTAACAAGTCTGGAACAAAACTTCCAATTCCAAAAAGAAAACACAGAAAGCAGACAACAAAGACACATCTAACTATCTAAACAATAGCAAGGAATGTGACAACAGACAGATAAGCTCGACAAACGAAAGAGGTAAAGATGTCTCAAAAATAAATTATTCTAACCACAAGTCAGGGGAATAAATTATGGGGAGAGATAGAACCACTACACTCAAAAACGTGAATGCTCTTTAAATAAGCAATGATAAACATTTAGATGATACCTTAATCTCAAATCCAAAACAATAAAGAATGCAATCTTAATATCACCAAAGATTGTAAAACATCCCTCTTCTGCACCAATGTTTACTTTGATGTCTGCATCCAATCGTTTAATTCTCCTTTGCTAACCATCACAGTCTTTGAGAAGAGACCTTTTAATATCAACACCGACAAACAGACAGAAAAAAAGAAAAACCTCACAACCTCCAGCGAGTTCGCATAATTTCTTGCGAATGCAAACGAGAATCGGACACGGGCAACAAAGCACCTCAAGAGGAAGAACTCTTCGCCTTCCGAGCGGCCTTAATGTTTTTGGCCAACGATGCGAGGTCCAGAGGTTTCCCTGAGGAATCCAATGCCTTTTTGATGAATTGATGCTCCAGAAGTTCTGTGGCAGTCCACCTCTTCTGGGGATCCACTTCCAGACAGCGATCGAGAAAGTCCCGAAGCTCGGGCGACATCTTGTCCTGCTCTTGGACTTTCGGCTTTCCGGTGGTGAGGATGAGATAGAGTGCCCTGAGAGGGGTTTCATTGAGGTATGGCGGTTCGCCGTCGATCATCTCGATGATCATGATCCCTAAGCTCCAGATATCGACTTTCTGAGTGTAAGTCTTCCTGATTTAAAATATTTCTATTGTGTAAACAGTATTCTCTCTGTTTCCAATTACATAAAGATTATGGGTAATGCCTAAAAATTGTCTAACATAAGCTAATATGGTCGAGACCCGAGTCCAAAGTGACAACCTCGAACTGGTATCAATTTATTAGAATTGAGTGCATGCAATGAATTGGAACACAACCTTCCAACGATTTCTGGAGCCATCCAGTAGGGTGTCCCGACCATCGTGTTCCTGTTCGGCCTGTCCGAAGTCATCTCGGCACAAAATCCAAAGTCGGTCAGCTTGACCTGAAACCATAAATCGTAAGCTAATTATTAGCAACGGAATGGATCAGACCAAAATTGTACAAAATTAGCCTCTAAAAAATAAGGAATAGAACTATGAGACTCCTTGCATCATCTCAAAATTTTGCTTGAATCAGACTATGGATAGAAAGTATGCCATCAAGCTCACTATTATATAGAAAAACAATTTAATGAAAATGTTCATATTAACTATTTCAAACAATTAACAATAACGAAGTAACTGAATTTGGCATTCGAAAAAAAGAAATTTGTTGTCAAAAAGAAGAATGAAAAAAAGTGATGATTACTGACCTCTCCCTTCATCCCAAGAAGAACATTATCACTCTTAATGTCCCTGTGTATGATGTCCTTGCTGTGTAGGAATTTTAGTGCCTCCAAGCACCTGAGAGCGATGCCAGCTATTTGTGGCTCATTCAGAATTGTCTCAGTGCAGACGTTGGTAAGTGCCCCTCCTTCCAGGTATTCCATGACTATCCAGAGCTCTGTCGGAAGTTGCCCCGGCTCGGACGAGTCGCTCGACGGAAAGAGGTAGGATTCGACGTAGTTGACGATGTTCGGGTGTCTGTTCTGTCTCATGACCTCGATTTCTGTCACAATCAACTCTTTTTTCTGCTGCTGTTCCAATTCCATCTGAAATGAGAGTTGTAAAGTCTATAAAACCCTCATTCATTAAATGGCTATAGTAAGCAATCACAATACCTTTTTGATAGCAACTGTAGCACCTGTGACATTGTTTACTGCTTGGACTACTGTTCCTGAAGCACTGGATGAAAAATATCAGGCATAAATAATTAACTACATTAAACAAGTGAATAACTATGACAACAGCAAACAAAATGTCGATGATAGAAAAGTCGATGTCGAAATTTTGTGTCATTCTTGACTTACCCGGTTCCAATCCTCTGCTTGATGGAATACTTCACCACTGGATCTTCATAATTCACCACTTTTTCTGTTAATATATTTAATGATTTTATGAAAAGTGCATTTGACATTGAAACTAATACACCTGCTATGTGTGATAATCTCTGATAATTTTAAATACAGGATGAAAATTCTTAACCTTCTAAATCTTCAAAAGAAAAATGGTGATGTCATGTCGATAATTTTTGAGGTGCAAATGTAAATAATTAAAATTAAGGTGTTTAGGTAATTAGATTGCAACCTCCTGCCATGGAAATGTTCAGAGGTGATGTAATCTGTGACAACAATAATTAAGCATCATTCACTTACTCAATTCTCGCACAAATTGTTCTGTGGTCATCTTCTTCGGTCTCTCCTGCCTCAAAGTTGGAGTCTTTGCATCTTCCGATCCCTCGGAACTCTTTGAACTTTTGAGGTTCTCGTGCAAGTCCTTCGACTCGATTGTCAAGCTCTTCACTTTCGCAGCAATCGGCAGAACATCTTCCTTGCCCTTTTTGTAAGTTCCTGTATTATTCAAGCCGTAGGCCTTCGGAGGTTCATCGAGAACGGAGAGATTGTCTGTTGAGGAATTGCCCATGAACTTTGGCACATGTTCCATCTGCTTCTTGACATTGTGATCGAATGCTTCGAGGGCATTTAAGACAGCTGATGGATTGCCTTTAACATCTGAGGCACTGTCAAGGGATAAGAGAACATTTCTATGTATAATATTTCCTAAGTATGATATCATCACAATGTGACAGCTTAATAAGATTTTTAACTTTGTTATGGGAAATAAAATTTGTAAAATTTGGTGAATTATGGTTTCTTGGCTCACCTAAGTCCACCATTTTTAAGAAGAGCTGACCAATCATCTGGTAAACCGACAAACTGCCCTGTCTTTGAATCAAAGGCAACGTGAAGTCCGTGCTTTACATTCGTAGGGCCTGATATCTCCTTTATTTCCTCTGCTGGGGCCTGACTCGGCTTCCGAATCCAATTCATCATTGTTCTTTGGAACTTTGGGGCTTACAATACTTCAGATTTGTCTATGCAAACCTCTCGTTCTCTAAAAGTAACTCAAAGCAACCATAAAAATCACGTTTGAAAGTTCTTCCGTGTGCAGCTAAATATATCGTCAGATGTCAACCGCTTGACATAGAGCTTGAAAACTCGTTAACAAGCCGATTACAGACTGCACAGAACGTCACTTAATCCAGTATCGGAATTAATCTAATTATGAGCAATTATCTCCTCGCCACACATGTCCACCTAACAAGGCTGACTGAGTTCTATTGTCCGGCCATATTAATCACGCCAAGTATGTGAGTAATGAAATGATAAATAGTTCGAAATTATAATTATTAATCTAAGAAATTATTAAATTTTGAATGAAAATATATTTGTCATTGGTCACAAAATCATGCCTTTTCGGAAACAATTTAGGAAATATTCCGGTCAAATGTCTTGCACTGAAAGTAATTAATGTCTTTTTTTTGTAAAAATTCGACATTTTTTATATTGCCAATCTTCATCTTATTAATTTCATAATTTTAATTAAAATTTTATTCGAACAATTTATACAGTCTTTTATTGCCAAACATCGGATCGTGATAGCTATGGCTGATGTTGGCGATATATCGAAGTGAAAAGAAAATCAACCACAAATTTAAAATTAAACCACATATTTTTTAAAATACGACATCATGGATCTTAGCGCATTGACAAACAAAAAGTGAGTTAAAGCAGCCTTATTTTGATTGTTTTTCATTTTAAAAAGTTAAGGATGTTAATTAGTTATTAGAATATGAGAAAATAACAGTATTTGATTACATTTAGGTATGGACTTATCATTAGAAAGGATCAAAAGCCTGCTTCTGCTTTGAAGCCATCTGTTTTTGCAATGGACAGTGATGATGAAAAAGATGAAAAGACTGTCGTTATGAAGAGGTTAAATGAAGCAAGGCACAAGTTCGTAAAGAAACAGGTTCAGCTGGACATCGAAAAAGCCCTGAATGAGAATCCGCATTGTTTTGATTATGACGAAGTTTATGATCAGGACCATAAAAAGGCTGAGGAGGAGCAGGAGCTTGCAGTTAAGAAAGATCTTAAGGTAAATTTTATTTGAATTTAGTGGTTATATAGACATTTTAAGCTAACCCTTGATTATTTTTCTTTAGCAAAATTTTATACAATCCAATTAAGAGTCAAAATTAACATCCATACTTTTTGTTCTATAGCCCAAGTACATAGCAGGACTGGTGAAGGCAGCAGAGAATAGGAAGAAGCGTTATGAGATCATAACAGAGAAAAAGATCCAGAAAGAAAGAGATGCAGAAGGAGACCAATTTGATGACAAGGAGTGTTTCGTTTCAAATACATACAAAGAGAAACTGAAAGAGAGAAAGGAGGCAGAAGAGAGAGACAGGCGCCAAGAGGTGCTCGAAGAACTAATGGAGTCGAGGGGAGAAAAGGACTACACCGGTTTCTACCTAAATCTGTTGGAACAAAAAGTTGGCCACGCCGATCCAAAAGAAGAATTGGTCAGAGATGATCGTAAAGAAGAACCACTGCCAAATAGAGAAAGAAGCTCAAGTCCTGAAAGAGAGGATAGACGACAGGTTCTCCAAAAAATCCAAGGAAGTGATGATGAATCTCCAAGAAGACACAAAAGAAGACACAGCAGGAGCAGAACTCCGAGAAAGGAACGCGGTCGAAGGAGCGAAAGCAGCAGTAGTCGCGAGGAGAGTCGTGACCGTCATGTCAAAAGATCTAGGCATGACAGAAGGTCACCAAAGCGCAATGATGATTGCAGAGATCGTCACGAAAGAGATGAGAGGAGATACAAGAAAAAATCATCCCCCGATCATGCTCGTCGCAGAAGATCTGCTGAGCGAAAGAGTGAATCTAGGAGGGAGAAAGAGGAAGTCAAAGTAGATGATGTCAAGCAGGAAGAAAATAAAACTGAAGACAAAAAAGCAAAAAGAAATATTGGCGAATCGCTTGATGATGCTAGAGCGCGTTATTTAGCAAGAAAGGCTGGCAAGGCTGTTAAGCCAATAATCAGCAAAAAATAATTTACTTGAAATGGACTGTTTCGAAAAAACTTTTGTTAATTTTGTTTATAAATGTAAATAAATAAATACATTGTATAATTCTGTCACGCGTCTGTTATGTTTACTTTCGTTATGTGGCAGGGGCACTTTTCAAATGTGGTTCCTTGATTGCTCTAGGAAGCTGATCTGTATGGCTCGGCCAGATATATTTTTCTCCTAGTTTGGGATTTAGCTTTGTAGATTTTTTTAAGCGTTTGGATTTATGCATTTATTGTTTAGGAATAGCGATGGCAAGATGAATGATTTATTATGTTGTAAACATTACGTTAAAATGCGCAGGTTGAAGCGAAAAAATACCCAGCAATGTCTCCAATAAATTGAATGTAAGTAATTTTAAAAATTGAAAATTACTGTATTAATAAATTGTGCCACCTTACAATTCCTATTTAATGTTTTTTGATTCTGCCATTACGCTGTTGCTTGTTCGTTTGTTCGCGTCGTTAGATTTTTGAGATTTATCCGCCTAATTGTTAGTATATTTTCCACTGGTTTGTTATTTGTTTGTTTTCCAAAAAATCAATATGATCAACTTGTTAGAAATAGCACATTAAATAATTGAAATTACGTTAACTGAAACCGCCATATTTGTTTAAAGGAGCAATGCTTCTAATATCTCTCCTGGTCTGAGACGTGTTGTCCCGGGTCTAAGTAAAGCGCTTGTACTCTCTTCTGTTAATTGCTGAACGAATGCCGGTTCTCTGAAATTCTGATGATTTGAGCTTGCGTCATCAACCTTGGAGGTTATTGTAGAGAGCAGTACTCGGATTTACTATAAAAGATAATGAGGAGACTTGTCTTTCGACATCTGGAGAGTTGGTGCAGTCTAAGTGCATCCATGTTTTTACAGGTGCATTCAACACAGGGAGACTGTGATTGTCTCTAGCTAACACTTGTGGCATGGATGAATGCATTTTTTGGCATAATTGTGCTTAATTCATGCATCTGCGTTGCCTAAGTTTTAAAGAGAAAACATCCTGAAACTCTATGAAGGGCCTCTGCTTCTAAACTTGAAAATCCTAGGCTTGGAGTGAATGCCAGCTTTTCTATGATGGCAAGACTAGATTTGTGGCTGGGGTGAGTGCCACGTCTATCTCATTATCTGTGCTCGCAATCTCTTCTCCAAGCAACCTCTGTTGTCTCTAAGCTCTTAAAATTGATCTCTCTGAACTGTCCGAAGGTTGGTAGGTTTATCAAACAATGGCGATTTTCTAGTCGTTGGTCTAATTGTATTCACAAATGGATGTTAAAAAAATCACTACAATGTATGCCATGAATTACATACTTTGTTTGATTATTGTAAGTTAAACAAATAGTATAATACCATGCATTTAATAACATAATATAAGTTTTGTTAACATTGCTGGAAATTGCCTTCTGAAATTCTGGAGTAATTGATAGCAAAATATATTTTTTTAAAATATTGGTTAATGCATGTGTTGCTTTCTGAAAGTGAAATGCTTGCCATGTTTGGTCTATATGTAGATGCTAATGTGCCATATAGTGAAGCTAAGATTTTGTGTTACATCTAATATTTTTAAGACCCACCAACAACAAATTCACTGCCCAAAATGTATGATTTGTGAATTTTCTATAGTAGTTTATAATTAAGCGAACTATGTTTATGTTTACTCCAAAAACAGACATTTGCAATAATCGATCCGTGTTCAACACGGAATCTAACCTCCTCAGAAGCCCCTCAAATACTCAATCGTTTACACAAATCCTGCAGGAATTTGATATGGCTCATCGGGTCTACTTGGGCAGACTTCCCCCGACCGTCAGGCAGAGGGACATCGAAAGGTTCTTCGAGGGGTATGGGAAAGTGCACGACATCGTCATCAAGAACGGATTCGGATTTTTGGTCGGTGGCAATGTTTTAATTACTGACAATAGGCGAACATAAACACTGGTTCAAACTCTGTCATCCTCATCTCGATACAACGTTTGTCAATCGGGATTTCGGTTACTCATGAAGTTTCACTCACGATTCAAATGAGCCGGACAAATTTCTGCAAAGCAAGAATCAAATGTTCGAATCGTACTTTTCATTTCGAAGGAGTTTGAGGACGGACGAGACGCCGAGGAAGCCGTCAACGATCTGAATGGAAAGACGATGCTCGGTGAAAGGTGAGCACCTGGAGATATCTTTCCTTAGATTTCATCGGTTCTTGCCAAAGCTGTCGTAATTTATCTGCTGTCTGTGGTTTTACCCCAGGATCTTGGTTCAGCATGCCAACTCCAGCGTTCACAGAAACAACAACAGTAGCAGCAGGAGACCGCCAGTCAAGACTAGTAGAGGCAGTGATGACAGGTAGTGGAGAACATTGTGAAGATGGTGTGCAATGCAGCATTGGACCAGCATGAAAAAGAATTTATTGGCTGGATTCATATATATATATATATATATATATCCATATTCATATTCTGTGATAACATTGTGTTTTGTTATGGCTATGAATTTAACATATTGAAACATTGTGTTTACAAATTACTCTGTTCCATTACGTCTGCTCAATAGACCTGTTTGTAAACACACTGTCGTGCTTAAAGGTATGGACCTCCGACGCGGACCGAGTACAGAGTCAGGATCGAAAACCTCTCGTCCAGGTGCACGTGGCAGGTAAGAATGCTCAACTAACTTCGTGACATTTTTCTCCGAAGATGCTGTATAAGGACGGTAGGGTTCATCAAACATTTATTCACAACAGGATCTCAAAGAGTTCCTCAACAGGACTGGCGAGGTGTGCTTTTGCGACTGCAACAACAGGCGCATGAACGAAGGGTGAGTCGACCGAACTTTCGTTCCCCATGTCCGCCACGAACTGCCAAACGATTTTCTCTCTTTTTCTCTTCAGAGTGGCAGAGTTTGCCACCCTCGGCGACATGAAGAACGTCATAACGAAGCTGAATGGAAAGGAGTTCTTTGGCAGGAACATCAGGATAATAGACGACAGGGAAGGAAGGTCAGTTATGGGGATGAACGACGCAACTCCCTATTGATTTATTTTGGTTCATTGTACTCTGCTTGAGTTGCCACAGAAGCTTATTATTTAAAATGTATTATTATTATTATTATTAGTATTATTAATATTATGCATGTACCAAGTGCTTTTCATTTGCAGCATCTCACCAGTGAGGCGTGGTAGGAGCAGGTCTAACAGCAGGAGGAGAATGAAGTCCTACAGCAGGTCCAGGTCGAGGTCACCCGTTTGAAGGTCAATAAATGCTTGCCGACGGAGGAAAGGGATAATTGCTGACTGAAATGTCTTTTGTGTACTTCAATGTGGTGTTGTTCTGTTTTATAAGAAAAGCGTTTGAGGTTCAAAAGCTAAATTTGAAAATTGTCACAAAGTCGGTATCCATGCAGTGGAAAACAGCGTCTGCTGGCATTCATTCCTGTTTATCAAATTGTCTCGAACAGGGAAAGAACCCTTAGGTCGCTTTTTTGTGTGTGTGCACTCGCTCGTCTCTTTTGCATTTTTACTGTAATTTAAGATCTTCAGTTGCAATTGTTTGCTAGTCCAAAGATTTTAAAATTGTGCTGTCAATGTTGTCAAATGAGCCAGAAAGGCATAAGATCTGAGAACTTTAATCTGAACGACAAAAGCTGGATTGACAATTTAGCAACTACTATAAGATCAGTTGTAACTCTGACTAAAATGTTTTGAAACGTTAGAACATTGACTTCGTCTCGGTCCACTTGAGTGCAACGCCCTCTCCGGGGTGGAGCAAGATGGCGGCGTTCAGGTCGACCGCTGTTCCGTCGGAGAAGAGCTTGGCTCTCTCTCCGACGAAGTTGTAGGTCGAAGCCAGGATGGTAGCGTTAGTGGCAGGTATCTCATCTGCCAATTTACCTGGATTGGGAAGAGAGCAGGTGTTTTAGCAACATTCAGTTTAATCGATGAAGCACTTATTGCTTTTAGAGCTGTTAGGCAGCCAGAAGATTAGTAATAAATTTCAACCCTTACTTCTCCTGAGAGCCACAGTGGAGGACACTGGCCCAAAGTTTAGGGCAACCAGGATGGATGGGTGACCCTCTGCCTTCCTGACGTAAAAGTAGACGTTCTTTGACGTACTGGCAAGGAATTTGCCCCATTGGATGGATGGCTCCTTCCTGAGCAACACCAACTTTGAGAAGACCTTCAAGTTGCTCATGCCAGATCCGTGGGCCAACTGAGACTGCAAAATCATTCAGAATGATGTTTTTATGCAAGGCATAACATGATTATAGTCAATAATTGTCACCTTATTCTGAAAATTATTAAAAAATTTATCGAAATATTGAAATATAAATTTATTTATAATATTTAAAGCGGGTGTCAAGACACCTCAACATTGATGCTTGGGTAGTCGTTGGCGATCGGCATCCAAGGATCGCTCGTGGAGAATCCAGCGTGATCCTGGTCGCTCCATTGCATCGGTCCGAACGAGACGTGCCTTGCCTAAAATGAAACTCAAATTGTTCACTTAAAATAAAAACATAATCGGGGCAAGATTTCCTAAATGGGATTTACTATGGCTTTTCAAATCTCACGGACAATCAACGAGCAACACTAAAGTTCAAAGCAGATCAATAAATTAAAACAACCCATGCATGGTGACCACCCACCTCGCCAAGCGAGCCATTGTACGAGGCATCTTTCATACCGATCTCGTCTCCGTAGTGAACGAAATTGGTGCCCGAGAGGGTGTTGAGCAGGAGGTTGATGGCGTTCAGGAAACTGGATTCCTCCATGCGACTGGCGACGCGACTGCTCGTGACGTCGGACACCTTGCGAAGATAGAGCGGTATGTTGGGATACGTCAAGACTTAAATGACCGTAATAAAATGAAAACTTATACTGTAATGTATTAACTAAATTAAGTTTGATTTTAAGTTAAAGTAGCTTAGTTAATTTAATTAATATAAAAAACCATATATATAAAACTTAATTACCTAGTTAATTAAAATAATTCGTCCAATACACTCAGTATACTAAACATAGGCAGCAAGAAAGACAAATCCCTTTGATTACCATCCAATTGGAATGCTTGGAAGTCTTGCCAATGCTGTCAAACCATCCGAGCATGAGCCTGGACAGGCACTTGGCACCGCACCTGGAGTCCATCTGGAGGAGTTGCTTGTTGACCGGCAGGTGGGGACCGATGCTCGTGTCTTCGGAGCCCCTGTGACCGAAGAAGGTCGACAGATTGGCAGGCAGGGTGTCCATGTCGACGAAGAGGGCCCTGATTTGAGGCTGGCTGGAAATCGGAAGAACGAGGACGGATCAAAACGGGCGGATTAGAATAGATCCCAAAACTGCTATGGATCAAGGCTAGATGATTCATTCAATTCTTAGGATGTTAAGAAAGGTTCCGTTAATCTAAGGCATGATGGATTTCTGTTGGATACAAACCTCCTCTTGGTCTCTGAATTTGTCTGGTTGTCCAACAGCTGCCTCCAGTGGTTGATGAGTTTGATGGTGTCTGGCCATGAGGTTGTGTCCTTCATCAAATACAAAGTATTGATTTTTTTTAAAATGTATAAAGTATTGATTTTCCAATTAATCATAATTGCTTCACTAAAAATGTTTAAATCATGAGTTTCAAGTTTCAATTTCTCTAGCGAACGAGTTGCTTTGGTAAAAACAAACATTTTCGTCCACGTTGTTGGCGTCGGAGAGAATCCTACTTTCCACGAGTTTCGAGGCTCCGAGTATTTTAATACCATCCACCTTCAGTCTCAACCAATGGAGGATGGCTTCCTAGAAATAGATTACAAGACAGCCAATGAGAAAACGGGGTCATCAATTTGCATGAAATTTAAAATTCATCAAATATTAATCAAGAGCCAGCACAAGCTTCATGTACCACTAAAATAATTACTACATGGTCCAACTCCCAGCCCCCCTATAAAAAAAGCAACCAATCGACTAACATCTAATCTGGCCACGACATCAGGATTGGAGAGATTGAAATCGGGCATGTGCTTCGAGTAGGTATGATAGTAGTATTCCTTCCTGGTCTCGTCATAGGTCCAGGCAGGTTTGCCATCCGAATCGCTCTGTAAGAATACAAAGTAAGATCATGTTGGTTTGGAAAAATAATAAATCTCAACTTGAAGGGTGAAGATATTAGCTCTTTTCAGAATAAATCAGTGACCATAGACCATCAACATTTAATAATAATTCCACAATTTATATTGTTTATTGACCAATATCCTTAATTAAGCTAAAACTATTACTGCATGCAAAGTTAAATTGTTGAATTCACAAAAGACCCAAAACACCGACCAAGTTGTTGGGAGGATTTTCTTTTCCATCTCCGTCCTTCGTTCCTGGATGCCAGATGTAAAAGTTTGCGTACGGCTCCGTCCTATTCCTGCTCGCCAAGAACCACGGATGCTCGTCGCTCGAGTGATTCGGCACGAAGTCCAGTACGAGTTTCATTCCTGGAATTGTTGGAGAAATTAAAAAAAAAAACATGGTTAGGAGTCACCATAGCAACCAGATTGATGAATAAACGAGGCAAGGTTGAGATCGGAAAGCATTCGCATGTACGACTAGTATCAATTAATTTGATTTAAAGAAAACGATTAATTTTATGATTTAAGAATATTAAAGGTATATATTTAATTTAAAAAAAAAAACAAATATTAGAAAATAGAGAACCTTTCTTGTGCACAGCTGAGCGAAGATGTTCAAAGTCCTGCATCGTTCCAAAATCCGAGTGGAGTTCATCGAAGTTCGTCACGTCCGTACCTAGCAAGGTTTTTCCGGCAGACTGTTGGACGACGCCGAGATCGATGGCGTCTGCTTTAACGGTCTTTTTGATGTAGTCCAATTTCGAGTGGATGCCTGATAAACATGAAAAGTATAAATAAAAACTAAAAAAAATTTAATAAAACTCAAAAGTCACACCTTGCAGATCTCCGACACCGTCTCCATTAGAATCAAAGAATGACTTTGGCTGGATGCAATAAATCATGGCAGTTTCCCACCATTCCTGATTCGGTCGAGGTGGGCATTTTGGAGTGAGGACGATTATCACGATGGCAGCCACCAGCATTATCAACCAGATGGCACTGAAAATCACCAGGAGGATGATTCTCAGACGGACCCAATACGGATCGTTTGCATATTTCAGAAGCTCCTCTTTCTTCAGTCCTTCAGTGACAAAGTTATCGGCGATTAGATAACTTGATCGATGCCTCTTGAATGTTAAATAGACAGATATGGCTTGTAATCATCCACTTGCCACAACACTATATCATTATAGTTGTTACTTATATCAATTAGTAAAAAAATCTGATGAAAACATGCATGGTAAAGTTCGTAACTCCTCTTCAATACAACATATGGCTGCCAATAAATTTCGAGTATTTACCACTATAAGTCTCATCCTTGATTTGAAGCTTATCTTCATTGTAGCTGTTGTCTCCAGCAGATCCATCGACAACCATAACAGAATAACTATTCAAATCGTTGTCTTTATCGGCACTCTTTTCCGCCATTTTGAGACCCACGGTCTCCTCGTCCGCTTTGTCTTTGGTCATTGTAGACTTCTTGATTCTAAGATGGATTTAAATCTATTAGAGTCAAGTTAAAACATAAATTAAACTCAAATAAAGCACAGTTGAACATCGACTCCAGTCTAACCAGACAGCAATAAGGCAAACAAGCACTCAGGTCCGAACTCTGTGTAGCTAATAATAATAATAGGGTGCGTGGATGATGAAATATGTCAATATTACATGGGAGTGGACACGGAACTAGAATATTAACCATAAAGATTAATTTTTCAAAAAATAACATTATTTGAACAAAAAATAACATAACATTGGAATTGCAAGTGTTTGACAACAGAAGCGGTACAAAGGTTGCTAATCTAATCGTAGGTAACAGCAATCTACGATTTAGAGTAGTTTAAATTAGCCACTAAGAGTTTGGTTGGAGAAGGTTTTAAAGATTCTGGCAAAGATCGCTCTGTTCAGTTAATGAGATTTCGTACTACGAATCAACTTCACGATGTTATCATCTCTAACTATTTTTTGAATTATTGCAAAATAAATGATTTCAGTTCTTAATTGCGAACGTTGTCTGGAAGGAAAAAAACCATTTTCCAGAAACTCAAAACATTACAGATGGGAATCTTCGAAAGTATTGAATAAATTTGAGAATGTTGATAGACGCGCTTTAAAGGTAACATATAAAAATTATTTTAATTTTCTAAATTTCCATTATGACTAAATTTAAATATAACTGAATAATAATAATTATACCAATAGTAGAGATTGTAATTTCCAAGGTGGCTTCTTACGAGCACGCAACATTTGAAGAATTAATCTGGGACTTGCTTTTTCAATGGAATTACGACGATTTAAAGAGGGCAAGGTAATAATTTCATAACTGCTAGAAACTATTAAAGACGAATTTTAAAGACTAGAAGGCCAATGTACTCAATATGTTTACAATTAATGAAATGCTTTACAAAAAAATTTAAGTAGCAATTTGATAAATAATTCTAAATGTCATTTCACCATAGAGCTGTCTTCTTGTGGATTGCAAACAAGAATTTTCAAACGATTGCCTTTGGAAAGGTCAGCCACGGGTCGGAAGAGGAAGCAATACATCTCTTTAGAGATGGAAAGATAGACCACGCCGAGCTGTATTGCAGGCTAACCAGGTAAATTAAAAAAGACATCTTAACGTATCTGTTTGATGGACAAATTTCATTTTTCAAATTATTAAAAAAATCTTCTTTTAAAGTAAATATCTAAACTTTAATATCGACTTTAAATACGTATTTTGAGTCACAAACTCTTGTTTCTTATCTTGTACAGAGGAGCCCAGCTAAGAGTGGTTATTTTTTTTTATTTGCAGAAGGGTAGGACTGTGCTGTGTCGTCATAGAGGGACTGACAAAAGGCAATTCTTACAAGGTAGGAGGCACAGGACTGAATCTCCACCGATGGAACGCCGTGAGAATTGATGACCGTTGGAGACTGGTCGATATTTGCTGGGCGAAAGGACACATGAAGGATAAATGCAGTCAATGTTTTGACTCCATGTATTTCTGCTCTGACCCTAATCATCTGATCTACACGCACTTTCCAAATGACCCGAAATGGCAACTTTTGGATCGACCGATAACAGAAGAACTTTTTCTGTCCTTTCCACTTCTTAGAGCGCACTTTTTCCAGTCCGGACTTTCGCTCGTGGAGTTTTCTGGAGTCCTAGAGACATACAACGGTTCCGTAAGCATTCCACTCGGTCACAGCCATTACTTGGACGGAAGATGCTTGGGAGGTCATTTTGAAAGTACTTTCTTCAGCTTTGCTTTGACCGAAATGAGCGGCCGCTCCATTTGTGGCTATGTACTCCAGGAGACTAAAAGAAACAAAGAAATCTTTTACGTCAGGTCAATCAGATTTGAATTATTATTTTCCCTTAATCAACGATAATTATGATTAATAATTTATTTCAGAAGTTAACAATCCCATCTTAAATATTTCGTTATTATTATAGTGCCGTTTGACATATAAAGGCATCTTAAGAAGGAAGCATTCTGTAAATACGATAAGAGTTCAGGTTCACAAAATGTCGAGGCTTTCATGTCGAGTGAGCAGATTATTTGCACAAGCAAATCTCAAATCTTGAAATGGTTAAATTTAGTGGGAAAAGAGAGAGAGAGAGAGCGAGAGAGAGAGAGAGAGGAAAGGTCTAACTAATCAATAATTAGACAAATAAACTTCAGCTACCTTCAAGAGCACTTGACATTATATAGAGACGACACTTCGAAATGTATCGCCATTCGACATAATATTGCAAATAATAGAATGATCAATTCGATGGATCTAGTCAGAAAAGTTTTGTTCTGCCGAATTTGTGCTTAAAAAGATTGACGACTGTTATACTTATGACTTTAACAAATATTAATGCCTTAATGCGTTTTAATATTAATACCAATAATAATATTTGTTCTTATTCAGATGTCCACACATTGGAACCTACTACTTCACCATTTATTACTCTTTACCATCGCTTTCCAAGGCCATTCCAGTGAACAAACCCCATTGTTTCAGACCAGTTTGTCAGTACAAGGTCATCTGCCACTCAAATCCAAGGCCAAATCCTTTTCCATCATCCAAGGCTCCCATTGGCTGGGGATCTCATCTGTTGCCCTTGAAACGATTCCAAATTGTACCCAGTCACGCTTCAGCTATTCTGATGACTAAGAAGAGAAAACTTGATCTGTTTTTCAGAAAGTTGAAGCCCGAAGTACGACTCTTTGCCGTTCTGTCAGCGAATGGCAGAACCAGCAGAGAATTGGATCAGTACGTCCATATAGCGGAGCAAAGAATCCTCAGGAACGGTACAATTAAAGTTTAATATTACTTTAATAGTATTCTAAAAAAAATTGTTATTTATGTGATAAATAAATCAGTTATGGAATTGTTGCTAATTTATAGATTTTAAAAATATTTACTGCAATATTTGCTTTTGTACATTTTAGCAATCCAAAGTTCCTCTAGAGCTCAGCCTTCTAAAAACCATCCACAAACCTTAGTCTCGATAACTCTGCCGAGACCAGGAGAGTACTGTCTCGAAATTTATGCCAACGATCCTTACGTAGATGGGAATATCTTTGTGCTTATCTGTCGCCATCTCATTGTCAACCTGAATCCAGGGGGGTCGCATGGAAATGATCCGCTTTGTCCACTTTGCCAACGAAACAACAAGGAAGATCGGCCACAAATAATCTTCACGGAAATGAAAGGATTCAATCGAGGTCAAGAGGTCGAATGGAAGGAGTTCAAGCCCCGACGTTGTTACAGTTTCAGATGCTACTCTGAACCTAGGTCAGCTATTAGCAGCCCAACTCATAAAGGAGAACAAGCCGGCATTGACGACGATGATCATGGTATGATTTTGACTCATGACGATCACGTACTTCATGAAGAGAAGCCTGATTGTGAGTTCGGTTTTTAATCACTTCAGCATTTATCTTTATTCAATTTGATTATTTTATTATAAATTAAAATAAACAAATAAAATTCTCAGGGAACGGTTTAGTGATGAGATCTGACATTGTCTATCAGAGCAGACTGAAGCTTCGCATGGAAAAACCAGGTACTAAATTTTTTATTATACCTATCGTAAGCGTGTCTGTTTTCTAGAGAAATAATACCACAACTAGAATATTTTATGTTCTTTAAGGTTGACTTAAAATATTTTTTTGGAACGATTAATTTAGAACATCTTTTTTTCTCGAAAGGACCTCCTGATTACCAAAAGAAGAGGAGAAATCTTATTCTCCTATCTTCTCGAGATTTTTCTAAAGACGACCAAAAAACTGCCTAAAGAGATAAGAATGTGATCTGATGTGCACATACGATATGTAACATGCGCATTTCGTGACTTCAAATATACTTTTAGCCATGTTGAGCAGACTTTGTTAATGAATTTTTACTAGATTTATGTAAATTGAAAAAAATTTTTGAAATATTTCGTTTGACATTAAAAGGGGAAAATTTCAGGTAATAAATAAATTATTCTTCGATCCACTTCAGAACTAAACCCTCTCCTGGTTTGAGCCAGATGGAAGTGTCAAGGTCGACCTCTGTGTTATTGGAGAAGAGTTTGGATCGTTCTCCGTCGAAATTGTAGGTCGAAGCCACAACGATGGCCTTAGTAGCAGAAATGTCGTCTGCTAATTTTCCTGTCAAGTATTTTTTAGGACAAAATTTGAGAGCTGATTTAACCAGAGTGCACTGAACTGATATCTAATTCGAGGGACAAATTAATATTATTCATGAATTAAAAAAAATTATTTTCAAAGCAGTAATGAAGACGTCTTTCAGAGCTTAAAACATTCCTATTGCTACAATATAATAACAAATCTTAACCTTTTCTGAAATCCACAGAGGATGCTGTAGGCCCAAGATTAATAGCGATCAATATGGTAGGAAAGCCACTGGCTCTCCTGACGTAGTAGAAGATGTTGTACGAAGTGCTGAATGAAAAATTTCCAAAGCGGATTGATGGTTCTTTCCTTAAGGTTGCTAATTTCGAGAAAGCATTCAACTTTCCACATTCAGGATCATTCTGAGTCTAGATTTGAACGTAATTATAATGTTGTAAGAGATTTTGTATTTTCTATGCATTCAAACCTATCCAAAAGTTAATTTTCACTTTAACAAAAACAACTTAAGTAATCCATAAGGACAAAGTTGAGTTATTGATTTGTGCTGTTATGGTACTGATCAATAACTTCAAGTAGAATTTCTCGACCAACCTCAACATTAACGTACAAATAGTCGTCGGCCACAGAAACCCATGGCTCGGCAGAAGAGAATCCTGCATTTTCCTGATCGTTCCACTGCATTGGTCTGAATGATATGCTTTCTTTGTGTCTCCCCTTCAATTGCTTTTTAGAAAATGAATTTACATCCTTAGAATATTTTATATTTTATAATAAGTTAAATGTGAACTTCCGACTAAAGTAAAGTAATCCGGTTAGGTAATAATTTAAGGAATGTTTTGACAGTTTGTAACTCACATCATGGCTAGTTTTTCTGTCAGACATTCCGATTTCCTCTCCATAATAAAGAAACAACGATCCCGGTAGAGTTAGAAGAAGCAGATTGATGGCATTGAGGAGTTGGGTTCCTCTCAAACGACTGACTATTCTGTTACTGCTGGAATCAGAAATCTGAAATGGAATGAAAGTAGAATTGAAATTAAAAGTCAGTAATAATAGGGGGATGATGACCCGATTTCAAAAATACCATCCAATTGGAGTTCTTCCAGCTTCTCCCATTACTAACAAACCATCCTTCTAAAACGTACGATAGAAAATCAGCCGAGCTTGATGAATTCAGTTTAAGAAGATTTCTGTTGATTAGAAGATGCGGACCATGGTTTGAACTCTCAGAACCATTGCGGGGGAAGAATAGGGTAAGATTTGCTGGCACGCTGTCCATGTCAACCATTAAGACTTTTACTCGGAACTGACTGAAATCAGAAGACAATAGGAAATTGTGAGGATAGAAGCTTAAACAATCTTTTGTAGCACCACAAGGCAACTAAGAAAAATTCTACTCATTCAAAAATCAAATATCACGGTATCAAAACTTTGTCTGGTTGTCCACCAATTGTCTCCAGTGATTGATGAGCTTCTTGATGTCAGGCAGAGATGTGGTACCCTTAAGCAAACATAATGAGTAACATCATAATAAGCATTAATTCACAAATCATCCTATCGAAATACCAACATCATTGCTGTTAAAGTTGGCATTCGATATATCCTTGTTTTCTACAAGATAATTCCCATCGAGTATTTTAATTCCGTCCACATTTAGTCTCAACCAGTACATAATGGATTTCTAGAAATAAGAAACAATTTACATTCAATAAGAAAGCATTATCTTTTTTTTATATTAACTTGACATTTAACAGGATAAATCGTTACAAAGTGTTTTTTAAAACCAACTCACATCAATGTTGTCCACAACATCTTCGTTAGTAAGATTCAAGTCAGGCATATAAATTGAGTAGGTGTGATAGTAGTATTCCTCTCTTGTATCATCGTAGGTCCACGCCGGCTGGCCATACGCATTAGTCTAAAAGAATGTTTGTAATGAGGGAATTACTATTAAAATCATTAAATCAATCAATTTATTTACTTGATTGAAGTTCAAATCGACAATTGGCTTCTATCATGCTAACCCTAACCCTTACCAGATTGTTTGGAGGTCTGCTATTCCCGCGCTCATCTTTTACCCCAGGATGCCAGATGTAAAAGTTGCTGTAGGGTTCTGTTCTGTTCTTGCTCGCCAAAAACCACGGATGCTCGTCACTCGAGTGATTTGGTACGAAGTCCAGTATGAGTTTCATTCCTGGATATTGGGCGGACACATACAAGTGGGATTTGGAATAAAAATATGATCGATTAAGTCCGTACAACATGGTTATGGAACGTGTCGCTATTATACTAATTTGGCTAATTTATTGGCTGATTATTGGTATTTTATTAATTTTTTTAAATTTATGATATCCGATTGTTAGTCTCACGTTAACGCTGTAGTTTATGGCCAATAACGATAGGCTAAGTCTTCGAACCTTTCTTGTGGATGGCAGAGCAAAGATTCTGAAAATCTTGAATTCCTCCAAATTGTTCGTGCAGTTCGCTGAAATTCACTACATCGGAGTTTAGGGTTGACTTTCCTGAAGATCGTTGTATGATTCCAAGGTTGATGGCGTCTGCATTCAAAGTGTCTTTAACATAGCTCAGTTTCGAATGAATTCCTGAAAGAAATTGTGTAAATCAGAGACAAAGGCCATTATTTCATGATTTGTTGTGATAACATGTAGCACGCATTCGACGTGATTATAAGATGATATTGCCATGTTTTCTAAGAGTTTACCTTTAATATCGCCAATTCCATCTCCATCAGAATCGAGGAATGACTTTGGCTGAATGCAATAAACCATGGCCGTCTCCCACCACTCCTGCTTTGGCATAGGAGGACATTTTTGCGAAAGGACTATTATGACGATGGTTGAAACTAAGAGACCAGACCAAATGAAGGCAAAGATTAACAGAAAGATTATACGCAACCTCACCCAGAAGGGATCATTTGCGTATTTCAACAGTTCTTGTAATTCCAGTCCTACAACATAAATTAGTAAATTCAAAATTTATTGGCTTTACCGTAATTATAGTCGAAACGTAAATTGAGCATTTACCTCGAAAAGATTCATTTATCAATTTGATCTCTTCTTCGTTTTTTGTGTCTCCAGGGGATCCGTGACGGATTGCGTTCGTTTTCTCTACATCGTTAAGAGGATTTCTCTTATCAAAGTTCTCCATAACTCGATTCAATATCTCTAAATTATTTTTTCCCCGAAAAGGTAACGAGAATGTTGAAATATCGTGCTAAAGGTTAAAATCGATTTGATTCGTATTTGAATTTATTGAAATTGCCAGCATTCTTTAAAATTACAAATTTAATTCTAAGAACAATAATTTGGAATAAGTTAGTTCCTGGATTTGATTCGAACTCGTCTAGTAAAAGTTTTTTTTAATAAAAATGTTGTAAAAATAAATAAGCGGTTTAAGTATGGATCACACACTTGCTGATGGAAATCAAACACTGATTCGTAATATAAACGCACAAAACTTGACACATGTTACTTTTTTTTGTAGTCGTAAGTTGGCGCCACTAATCTCACCAAGAATTGTTTTTAGACAGAATGCCGTACAAATTAAGTAATATATCATATAATTAAATTAAGAAATTAAATCACCTTAAAGGATGTCAAATAATGTTTTGAATAATTTTTATTGTTAATATTATATATTATATATTCTACATCAATTTTAAAGTGTTTACAAATAAATGTTTTCACGTCTGCGGTGGCGATAATATGCTTTGTTTTGAAAACTAAAAAAATTGAAGCGTTGTAAGACTGATAACAAAACACGGATTAATAAATATTATAATATATTAATAAAGGATGAGTTTTAATAAAGTGAACATTGGCTTAGGCGAAGAATGCGATCGTCTAGAAGGAACCTCAGGAAACGAGAAAGGTGGATTAGTGATCATGAAAAAAAGCAACAACGAAGGAGAACAACATCTGTTCAAAAAACCAGAGACTTCTTCACTTCTTGGTCTTGACAAACTCGCCGAAGAAAAACGAAGACAACAAGCTCAGAAAAAGCTCTATAGAGATAGAAAAGACGAGACTCCGTCTTACACTGGCGGGGTAAGTGACGAGTATTTGAAAAGAGAAAAAGAAAGAAAGGAGAAAGAGAAAGACCGAAAATACATGCAAGATTATAACAGCGACTCAAATAACAAGAGAGGTGACAAAAGGACAAGGGAGAGAAGTGAGGAATATTCAGAAAGATCTTTGAAATCTACAAGAAGAGGCTGGGAAGACGAAACACCAAAATTCAGGGAGGCTCAGACTCCAAAACTTTCTTCAAAGGACACTCCTTCAAGATCGGGATGGGAAGATGATGACGACAGGAAGTCAACATCAAGATCTTGGGAAGCTCCATCACCATATTTGTCATCTTCAAGAAGAGGTGACAGGACTGATAGATCAAGGAGACATGATTCTGGGAGTGACAGAAGGCGCAGATCTCCAAAACCCACCCCTGCCTATAAGTACAACAGTTGGATGGGACAATCTCGAAAAGAGATCACCTACACCCCAAGAGACAGTGTAAGAAAGGATAATAACGATGATGATGAAGCTGGTTATAGTAATCGCCTTGACATGTCCGAAGAAGACAAACGCCTTGATCGCATGTGGTACTCCATAGATGACGGAGTTGATAGCCATGACTTTAGCAAACTGGAATTTTCTAGTTACGTCAGGCGCAAAGAAGAGGAAATGGAAGCAAAGAAGAAGAAAAAGATGTCTGCCCAACAGAGACAAATCCAGAAAGACAATGAAAGGTGGGAGCTGAACAGGATGTACAGGAGTGGAGCAGTCATTCAGCTCGACAATGATGAAGACTTCGATGAAACTGCAGAAGCTCGAGTACATCTCCTAGTACACAACATCGTTCCTCCATTTCTGGACGGCAGAATTGTATTCACAAAACAGCCAGAACCCATTGTGCCTCTAAAAGATCCTCTCAGTCACATGGCTAGTGTTTCTAGAAAGGGTAGTGCCGTTGTTATGAAGCAGAGAGAAATCAAAGAAGCCAGGAAAGCTCAAAAGAAAGAATGGGAATTGGCAGGAACCAGACTTGGAGACATCATGGGCGTTAAAGAAAAGGTGGATGAAGATGATCCTGCCAAGAAATATGCTTCGGAAAATGGAGAAGAAAATGTTGATTTCAAGTCAGATCAGAAATTTGCTGAACACATGACAAAGAAATCAGAGGCAGTGTCAGATTTTGCAACGAAGAAAAGCATAAAAGAACAGAGGCAATTTCTTCCCATTTATGCTGTCCGTCAAGAACTCTTAAAAGTCATCAGAGAGAACAGCATCGTCATCATTGTCGGAGAAACAGGGTCGGGAAAAACGACTCAGTTGACTCAGTACCTTCACGAAGAAGGCTACACAAGCTGTGGCATGGTTGGCTGCACACAGCCAAGAAGAGTTGCTGCCATGTCCGTTGCCAAAAGAGTCTCCGAAGAAATGGCCGTGAATTTAGGCGACGATGTTGGATATGCCATTCGATTTGAAGATTGCACTTCAGAGAAAACCGTCATAAAATATATGACAGATGGTATACTTCTCAGAGAGTCTTTGAGAGAATCAGATTTGGACAATTACAGTGCCATAATCATGGACGAAGCTCACGAGAGGTCTCTCAACACGGACGTTCTTTTTGGCTTGCTGCGTGAAATTCTTGCCAGGAGAAGAGATTTGAAACTCATCGTCACTTCGGCCACAATGGATGCCGACAAATTTTCTACGTTTTTCGGAAATGTTCCTGTTTTTAAGATCCCGGGTAGGACTTTCCCTGTTGATCTGTTGTTCAGCAAAGGTGTTGTGGAAGATTATGTTGATGCTGCAGTCAAGCAAGCCATCCAAGCCCATTTGGGTGGAGTACAGGGTGATATATTAATATTCATGCCGGGTCAGGAAGACATTGAAGTTACCTGCGACTTGGTTAAAGAACGTCTTGATGACTTAGAAGATGCTCCTCCTCTGACCATTCTTCCAATCTACTCTCAGTTGCCTTCTGATCTCCAGGCAAAAATTTTCCAGAAGGCTCCAGATGGTGTGAGGAAATGCATTGTTGCCACTAACATTGCAGAGACTTCGTTGACAGTCGATGGAATTCAAGTCGTGATCGACAGCGGTTACTGCAAGTTGAAAATCTACAATCCCAAAATTGGTATGGATGCCCTTCAGATTTTCCCAATCAGTCAAGCCAATGCCAACCAGCGAAGCGGACGAGCTGGCAGAACAGGCCCCGGGGTGTGTTTCAGGCTGTACACGATCAGACAATACGAGGAAGAGTTACTCATGGCAACTGTTCCCGAAATTCAGCGAACAAACCTTTGCAATGTTGTGCTGCTTCTCAAATCTCTTGGTATCCAAGATCTTCTTCAGTTTCACTTTATGGATCCCCCACCAGAGGATAACATCATGAACTCCATGTATCAACTGTGGGTGTTGGGTGCCCTAGACAACACTGGTTCTTTGACTCCTCTTGGGCGAAACATGGAAGAATTTCCTCTAGATCCGGCCCTCTCAAAAATGCTCATCGTTTCAACAGAAATGGGTTGCAGCGTAGAGATTCTGACTATCGTATCCATGCTTTCCATTCCATCCATCTTCTTCCGACCAAAAGGCAGAGAAGAAGACTCAGATGCAGCTAGAGAGAAATTTCAGGTACCTGAGAGTGATCACTTGACCTATTTGAATGTTTTCAACCAATGGAAGAAGAACAAATGGTCTGCTTCTTGGTGTGTAAAGAATTTCATTCATGCCAAAGCCATGAAGAAAGTGAGAGAGGTGAGGTCTCAGTTGGAAGAAATCATGGAACAGCACAAGATGAAGCTCGTCTCGTGCAACGGAGAATGGGACATCATCAGGAAGTGCATCTGTTCATCCTATTTCCAGCAAGCTGCCAGAATCAAAGGTCTCGGGGAATATGTCAGTCTCAGGACTGGAATGCCATGCCATCTTCACCCAACTAGTGCCCTCTTTGGCATGGGTTTCACTCCAGACTACATAGTTTATCACGAATTGGTCATGACATCCAAAGAATACATGCAATGTGTCACGGCAGTGGATGGTCAGTGGCTGGCAGAACTCGGTCCTATGTTTTACAGCGTCAAAGACTCCTCAAAATCTAGAACAGAAAGAAGAAAGATGGCTGAAGACCACATGACTGAGATGGAGGAAGAAATGAAAAGAGCTCAAGACCAGTTGTCAGCCAGGAAAGAGGAAATGGAACGTTCAAACACGTTTGCTATGTAAGTCAAATATGTCACTTTTGTTAACATTTGTCTTGGTGCAATATTTATTTCAAACCTTTTGATTTTTAAGGACGCCTATTCCTGAAGTGGGCAGACGAAACACCACACCCTCATCAAGATTCAATCACAGGAATAGAGGAAAGATTGGGCTATGAACCCTTAGCCCAATATCCAATATTGACTGTTATCATTGTAAATTATTGTTAGATTCGCTGTTAAATTTAATGAAAAGTTGCCTTTGCATATGTCTTTGTCTATTATGTACCTCTTTTTTGTTTTTGACTGAATAAAATAGAACTTTTTATCATGATCTCTACACTCTCTCATTATTAGTTGTAAACTGGAGCAGGAGAACCAGGAATACTGTAATAGGGGATTACTTGGAGTAAATTGATATTTTATAACATAGGGATTTTTTTCACTTGGTCGAATTTAAAATGATCTTGCGACCAAATTGGTCTATTAGATGACAGTTCGGTAATAGTTTAAGGTAGCTGAAATAAATTACCTTGGCAAATTTGTTTGATCACTAATTATTTTTTATAAAGCAAATTTATGAGTTTTTAATGTGATGGATAGAAAAGTTAATTCTACATTCGCGGGCGATTTGTTTGTTTACGGTTGCAATGGCTAACAAGGTTCCAGTATTTTGGATTTGTTTAAATTGAAACTATGAGGTGCATCGTTCATGGACCTAACTTGAAAGGTTGGCATTAACCATTAATATAGTTTTAACTAAGATAATCTTACCAATCTGTGATCTTTGTTAAAGTGTTTGGAAGAGCTATCCATGCCTTGGCAAAAATTGGAGATGAGATTTATTTTGAAGCCAAAAGCGACGGCGTTAGTTTTTAGAGATTTTTTCATTAAGGGACTCTATAGCATCTAATTGTGACATTGTTAAACTGCGGCAATTGCTAGTAAATTGTCTGATTTCGTGATTACGTAAGCAGCGACACACTTTGTAAAAGAACAAGTAGATAAGTCTTGGTTCTGGAGGAAAAGTATCTTTAAGCATTTTTATTTTCTTTCTTCACCAGAGTCCTATTTCTTGTCAAACTAATAGATACTTAAAATCTGCTAACATTTTTAAAGTATTTCAAAAGATATCTGAATTACTTTTCCATGTTAAGATGTCCATTGGGACTGTCAACTCTTCGAGATGTGCCTACATGAACTTCTCGTTCAAGATCACCTTCTTCCAAAAGTTTTCCTTTCGGAACAAATCCAAAAACGGCAGAGAAGATGATGAAGATAGCATCAAGTGCAAAGTTTACACCAAGGTGGAGCATGCTACCGGCCACTATTATTGTGATCGCATCTACTCTGACATTATTACAGCCACCATCATCATCTAACTCCTCGTCATCATCATTATCATAATCATTGTGGTTGTTTTCGTTTTCAGTCATGTCTGGCTGTCTTCAAGTCCCTGGTCACCCTGGAAAAGACTGTGGATAAATGTGTCATCCTTATGGATATGGAGGAAGATAGATTCATTTTCCAGCTCCACTGCAGACATGGTAGGAGCCATGGTGATGGTGATGATGATAGTGGTACCGATGGTGATACTGATCACGTTGATGTTTATTATTTATTGTACTTATTAATAGTTAACAAAGCCCTGAGCCATGTTGGGAAACTCTAAAAATGTGTACAGTTTGTTCTTGATCAGAAGCCTAAGACCTCTTGAGTGATTATAAAAAATACGATAGTTGTTAACTTTTAACGACTGAATAATTTCCTGGTGCTAATGATTATGATAACGACTTGACATTTAACATTAGGCCTCATGAAAACGTACAATCTGACCTTCATAGAGTCTGAGAAGCTCGATGCCATCTTCAGCCTCGAGGATTGCCAGAACAGCATGATTATCCAGTCGAGGTGGATATTGTGGAGAAGCTATTTTTAAATCTTGCGATGCGATGTTATCAGTTGCAAGGACAAATGATGATAAACAATTGATTTAAAAAAAAAAAACTATTGTTGTTGTTGGCTGTATGCAAATTGTCGTCTGCACCAACGTTGTTGTATTTTGTTTGTATTTTTGTTGTATTTTGTTGTAATTCTCCATTTATGCTGCAACAGGTTGTTCATGGAAGTGGTTGGAAACTTTCAACTGAACGCGGAGGAAATGAGCCTCCAACTTTTCCAGGACAAAGCCATTGTAACAAACCATGTGCTTGAGACTGGTAGGTTTTGGACACCAGACATCATCGTAGTTGTCGTCATCATCGTTGTTGATGCCATGTTTTTTGAGTTCGCTTTGCATGTTTAGATGATTGAACGAGATCTAATGCTGTGTTTATCCACACTCTAAGATTGACCCATGAAATGGGACAGAATTCTTGTCCTGGCCTCCGATCATGAAATCATAAAAATAAATAAGTCGTTAGCAAAGTTAATTTCAAGAACACCAGCAACTCTTTCGATGCTTTGCTCGATCAATCCCTCGCTATTATTGGCCACATGATGTGGTGATCTCATTACCATCGTCATCATCATCATCATCAACTGGCATCGTATTTTCCTCAGCCGAGAACTCCAACAACGTCCTGAGGACCGAAGTCGAGTTGTTGTCGGAGGAGTTCGACGAGTACAATGTCGTCTCGACGCCCGTCAAGGTCATCTTCTGCCTCAAGGAATTTCGGGCAAGCAATCATGATGACGATTTGATGTCAATTAATATTCAAAACCTTTTTGTACTTTCTCTCTATCAATAAACTCACCAGTCAGCAAGTCATTGATAAGATTTGAATGTTTGATTTGCAGAGGCACAAAATGATATGCTTTCTTGATATCTCATTTGCACAAAAAATTCATTTATCAAAAGAAGTGTGAGACAGTAACCAAGAGAATGCTATTAATATTAGTATTTATTTATTGGCAGATATAATAATAATAATAATAATAATATTAATAATAATAAATTAATAGTAAATTCCTTCTTCAAACTTTCAGGCCTTGTTGTTCTTCTGTGAGGGTCCCAACCTTCAATTCTCCACATTTGTGAGGGGAGCAGGGGAGTGAGTATTTTGAATGCTGGAAGGAATGGGTGGATGGATGGATGGATGGAGGAAATGACAGACAGACAGACAGCTAAATTCAGAATGATTGAGGGGACATCGTGTCTTGGTTGACAACATATTTGTTGCAATAATTTATGCATAATGTTTAACTTATTCACAACATTATTAACAATGATTAGTTAATCTCTCTCGACTTGAACTCTCACTCATAAACTGTGTGAGGTTTAAAAAAAACCCCATTGGTCGATTTCCAGGCCAATAGTATTCGTCGTTGATTCCGACCCCACCTTCGACGCCCACCTGGTTCTCGCCACGGTTTTCTCCGGGGATCAAAGCAACAATTCCACGGCTGCTGCCGGTGATGAGGCTTCCGTCAGGTGAGTCCATCGAGCAGATCGGTTATGGGGAATTAAGAACAGTGAGTGGGTGGAGTAGAGAGTGAGTGAATGAGTAAATAACCTTCTCCCCCCAGGTGTTTTCAAGTACTGCCATTGCTGGTGGGAACCTGTTGTTAAGTTTTGTTTGTTTTGTTTTTATTTCAAAAAAGCAGGAAGAGGGTCGGTCAGTCGACATCCAAATTGGAGAAGAAAAAAGGGAAACGTTCTGAGAATGAGAAGAAGGTTCTGTTTGATGTTTCCAACTCCAGGTGACTGTCACCATCGTTGTTGTTGTCATTGGCATCACTGATATCATCGTCGTCTTCATCATCATCATCATCACAAGCATGTTCACTCACTTCATCATTGATGATGTCTAAAGTAACATTCATTCATTTGTTCGTCCATTCATTCATTCATTCATTCATTCACTCACTCAGGGAGGAAGATGAATCCAGCAGGCTCGACAATGAATCGCATTTCATTGCTGATGCGACCCTCGTTCGAACTTTCGCCGATGATGGTGATGACGACGACGACGACGTTGGGGCAGAGAACCGAGTCACAAACTCCATTAAAACGCCGACCGGTTCTTACTTCACGACACGAGGTCAGGGGGACTCGCTCGGGTCGCAAGATTCCCGTCAAACCTCGTCGGCTCGGAGTTCTCGTCAACTTAGGGGTCCGGAAGACGATCTCCCTGGAATGCCGACTCCGAGGACCAAAAGGAAGGCGGAGTCGAACTACGACAGAGGATCGTCATTGGTCGAACGATTCGGGGGGAGGTCCGGCAGCGATGCCGGCGAAAGCCGGTCTTCGAATAGAACAAAACCTGCAACGGTTTTTCAACCGATAATTCTTGAAGACGACGATGATGATAATGATGGCCAAGGAGGTGCTTTGGAAACCCTCGTTAGTGTTAGTTTGGATGAATTCTCAAACCAACTCATGCAAGACGTTGTGATGTTGGTTATTTATAAGAATTTATGTTTAAGACACAATGTTGTTCTTCTTGTAAATGATGTTTGAATTGAATTCATCCACAAGAAACAAGTTCCACGAACGTTGGCAGAAGATTCCAGATTGGAAGATCGGGATTATGATAATGATGCTGGTTGTAATGATGAAGACGAAGACGACGACGATGATGTTGTGCCTGGAACTCCTCCTGAGGAACCTCCGACCAAGAGGGTAATGATGATGATGGTGATGGTGATGATGATAATTGCAATAAAAATGCAGCATCTGCTACTACAGGGTGTTGTGGTCATAGCAGCAGTGGTGATGATACATTCAGAGAGAGCCAGAGATTTAATAACTATTATAATATTTAGTATTATTTTTAATATTAATTTTTTTTAATTATGTGTGATTTTAGTTTGAATTAGGTCTCCTTTGAGAATAATATGGTTGTCAGTTGACATTGTCATCGAAACAATTGCTTTTGTGGTTGTCTTAAGAATTGTGTACTTGATTGGTTCATCATAGTTATTTACTTTGTCTTTACAGTTCAGGTCACTCTTCTTTGGCCTCAGCCAATCACAGTCGCAGGAGGATTCGATCAACCAAGCTGTCGGGAGCAGAAAGGCAGACGAAAATTATGCCGTTTTGGCGGAAGATTCCGAAGACGAAGGATGAATGTTTGTTGTGAAAAATGAGGAAGGATTCTGTTTGTGTGTGGATTTTGTGTGAATTTGCTCTGATACTTATAAAGTGAACGACATGTTGTTTAGTTTGGTGTCACATTCTTGTGCCCATTTTCCTCAAAATATCTTTTTGTGATGAACTTGGCACTGAGCCAGGTTTGCATTTCGTGGATGCTGTTTTAATTTGGTCAGATGGAGCCTTTCAGCAGCTAACTTTGCAGTGCAAATTGATAAAATGGTGGATGTTTACATGATTTTATTTAATTAAAAATCAAATAATAATTGCTCCAGCAAGGCAACAGGGTCTAAATTGTCTTGCATTTAAAGGCTTGCTGGACCTTGGAATTGATAAATGTGATCAGCCTGCATTTGTTTATCATTCTTAATTATTTATTTTATTTCCCACAGATAATGCATTATTTTTTAAAAGTTGCAAGATCTAACATATTTTTCTAAATAAGATTATAAATATGGATATAAATTATAATATGGAGTGATAAAGGAAACTGGCCTGTTCTTTGGTTGTGCCAGGCACATTTCCTTGAAAGCAAATTGATTGAAACAATAATGCATATCATAGGATGCAAAGTACTTAAATGTGTGGGTGTAGTTGTTCAGCCTACCTTTCTAAAAATCTCCAAGTTGTGAGTGGTCTTTCAAAAAATTTTTTACAAAATTTTTAGAAATGTCTGAAGAAATGTAACCTTTGCTAAAGTGAGAAAGAACAGCTTGAGATCATCCTTTTCTGGTTTCCTGATCTTTCTGTATTCCTCAAAAGCCTGAAAAGTAGATTAGCAATCAGAAAGGTAAGTAATGGAGGCATATATCTCATTTAGTGTCTTGAGATCTCTTCCAAGCTCATTATTGCAGTAATAATACTGAATAACATTGAAGCGACCAATTTAAAATATCCGAGATTTTGTGGTTTTTATGTATGAATTCTGATTACAACAGATTAATCTTGCCTTATATGTCAGCTCAAGCTTCTTTCCCAAAATGTCTAGCTTTTCTTGTTTCTGGCCCTAAATAAAAAAAATAAATAAAAACAGCCTCGTATTAAATAATATATTATATAAGATAATAATTAAAAGTACTGTCTTAATAATTTAATATTGATATTTTAAATTCAATAATTCTAATCATCTTCTCTGCCTTTTTATGCTTACATAACTTTTTGCTTTTATGTTAAATAGGCATATTCTAAGAGTGGAAAATAGTTGCAAACATGTGTCCCATTAGGTCAGTGTTTCACCCAGGAATCTCCATCCCTCTTAAAGACAGCAGACTCCAGCCCCAAATCATCAGGCATAATTCTGTACGTGTTTTGGAATTTCCCAAAAACTCAAAGGATGAGACACCGCATTGTGGACGTAGGGTCCGAGGAAGTAGATTGCAACAATGAAACTAATTTTCATTTGAAGTGCACCTTTTTCCTATTCTTTGGACATTTAGTCGAATTAGTTGTTCCGATGGCTTCGAGAAAAGCCTCCACGATGTGAGGACCGGCCGTGGCAAAAAATTCGGATCTGAAATATAAAATTATTATTTAACAGTCCAAGATCTAAACCTAGTGCGATAAAGTTTACATTGAAATAAATGTGATGCGCTAAATATAATTTGAGTGTTTAGTTTTGTATCTAATTACTTTAATTATAGATGAATTAATTATAAAGTATTAAATTTAATGATTTCAATCAAAAAGTCCTAAAATATGTAACTGTCGTACGCATGTTTTGTTTTAGTATTGAACACGTAGGGTAGAACATCTGAAAAATATTGTGAAATTAAGTTTGTGGTTACTATGGCAATAAAAAATTATTTTGTCTAAATTTTTGTCAAAATTTGTTTAAAAGATTAAAATCTCATTTTTTACACAACGTATTAGCGGATCTGTCGTAGTAGGATAATTTGCGAGTCCTTTGAAAATCCCTTGGAATAAAGAATATAAAATCATTAGAAATTGCAGCTTTGTATTTTTACTATGAAACTTAACTTTAAAAGTAGAAAAAAGTTATATTTAAGAGAAAAATATTATATTTTTAAAGTTATTTTGATTTACGTAATATTCTGAAGACCAATTCCTTTCTCTCCAGGGGCTATAATCCTAATGAAATCTCTCTTGAAAGCGAGCAAATTTTCAAAATAGGATCCGTTGTAGAAGGAAGTCTGTTAGTGGCATCAATGCAAGTGTCATTATAAGAATTGGTTTAAATGATTCAAACAAGCACTTGACATAAAGTAACTCCAAGATAAAAAAACTTAGATAATTCAGGAAGTATCTTAAAAGACCACATACATTTTTATATTGAACATAGGGAAGGTCAAATCGTCCCAAGTGGACTGTCATATCTTTGATCTGAAAATAGATTTATTAACCTTAACTTCATGCCGAAAAACCTCTACACGATTAAAATCAGATAAAACTAAAATAAGATTAAATAAAACTTAATGATAAATAGTGTTTTTAGTCAACAAATCTAAATGCTATTTGACAATGTGGTTTAGAAGATTAGTTTTATTTATCATGTTCGTGGTTTATATTTAATTAAAATGAAAGTATGCTGATCCATAACAACTTTTGATATATTCTTTGGCAGACACTCTTCCAGTTCCTTTATTAACTTTCTTATTATGCTTTTTGAGAGGTTATTGGCCTGTATTTGTAGCATCATTAATCAAGTAATTAGAGATTTAAAATTGAATAATTTTAAAATCATTATTAGCAAATAAAATTAAATGAACTTGGGACCATGCTTTTTATCTCGTCAGTGAAAATTGTGTCCATGTAAAATTGCTCTTCTAGATATTTCAAGTTTTTTTGTGTCTCGGTGTAACAAGAATCTTCGTCATTTTTGGAATAAGGATATTGATGGTTTCCATCCTAAAAAAAAAATTAAAATTTTAAACTGGGGAATTTTATAATTATTAATGGTTTAGCGATAGAACTTTTACTAATTATATAAAATAATACTTAACGTGCTAAGCAAGTCAAAGTTGAGTACCGGAAAAGTTTCTTTGGCCATATCTTGGAAGTCTTGCGGTAGTGCACCGAACAGAGACAAAGTACTTTGCAGCATTATGTACCTTGCAGTTATGCTGTCCAAACGCACTTCATAGTTAGGTTATAATTGTTTAAAACTTTGTGGAAATATTAAATTCTAATTAATCTTTTTTGTTTTAAAATCCAATCCACATGGTTAAAACAATTCCAGATATAATATGGTTTTTAAGTACTTGTATGGATATTTGCTCAGAATTTTCTGTAGACCTTTGAAGTACTCAAGACCCATGAAGATGACCTTCGAACTTTCAACTCTTGACTTGATCTGTTCCTCAAAATATTCGAGGAATTTCGATAAATTGAATTTCTGCAAATGAAAAAAAAACATTTAATGCGAACTTGATTAAAATCACTCATGCATATTGAAGTTATAATTAGATTCACATGCATTTTATATTGTAATATATACGTCAATATTTTATCTGCCTGTATTCAAACAGCTTACCTTTGGGTGAACTTTTAGTTCTTGACGTAGTTTATTTATATCGTACTTTGTTTCTTGCTTTTCATTTTGTTCATAATAAAATATTTTCCCATTAACAAAGTAAAAACCATTACCTTTTAATTCCCTAATCAACTGAAAATGGTCATTGTAATTATAGCCAGAGTTAGAAAGTTTAGTAGATGTCCACCATTTTTAGATCCACACTTTGTACTAGAAACAAACCTTTATTATATCTTGTTCCAATGTTAGTACGAGATCCCATTCCTTCTCTTCATAGAGACAATCAAGGTCATCAAATAATATCTTGACAAATTTCACGTACTTCTCATACAAAGGAGAAAAATTTTCAATCTCTGTGCTTCTTTTGTTTCTTGCTACGATCTGAGCATCGGGTTTCGAAATTGTACGTAATTAAATAATTAACCCTAACCCTAATTAATAAATTAATTAATTTAGTTCAAAACCATTTTAAAAATTATTTGTTAACAGATTCTGTCCTCAACTAAACATCAGTTTACAATTATTAAGCTAACGCCTTTCATTAGTTGCAAATTTTCACACTAGAGCATTGTAATGATAGCTTTAAATACCAACAGCGAAAGTACTCTTATCTTTGCGTTCAAATCCTGAATCGAAGAATCCATTATTCAAAGTCGATGTTTCGTCCAAGAGTTTAGCAAGATCTATTTCTTTCAAAGGCTCCCCTCTGAAACTCTTCCTGATTAATGCTTTCATCTTTGATTCCAAGAATTTTTCGCTACCATCTGAAATTATGTGAATTTACTTAACGTGAGATATATCATTCTAATTTTGAGTAATATTCTATTAATGCATATTAATAAAATAAATGTAATCAATTGAGTGCAATTGTAACCTCGCTTTAGGCATGACTCGTAATAGGATTTGAAAGGACTATCACTGTTACCCTTTATGGAATTCAGCATCGTAACTAGTAAAAATGAATTAAAAATTAAATGTGGAACGACACTAAAGTCATTTATCATAAAAATGAAGAATTTACCAAGTCTTTCCCTGTCTTTTCCACGGATTCTTTGTTCAACCGCAGAAATTGCGTTTTTCCCATCTGGGACACAGACCTGACTGTAAAAATCCTCGCACTTGTTGCCTAAACCTTGTAAGGAAAATTTAATGATTTCCTCGTTTAATGGAAAATGTAGCGCTAATTTTTATCCGTCAATTTTCAACAGGAACGTGGGCCATTTCAGTTTTCTTTCTAGGAGAAGATGAGGAGAATCCAGATCTCTGGTTAGCTATTTGACCTTTTGACCCTTTTCACCTTTATTTGTTTCACATCACTAGTAAGGGGAGGTCTAATTTTCGATATTCAACGTCCACCAAAGTCCCACATTCTTAACGATAATTAATTAAGTGTTAAACTTACTTTGAAGAGAACACACGCTCAGTATCAGGATACTCAGGACGTACATTCGTGCCATTTTCAGCATTTTGTGGTCCCGAATTAAAAGTTAGTAATACAATCGCTGTATCGACAAAATCTACGATTTATGGTTTGTAACAACCATAGGCGGGGCTGGTATTGAAAATCTGACGTATAAAAACCCTCAAAGAGACAACAGTAATGATGGCAACCCACGTAAAAAATACTGCTTCAAACAAAAACAGAGTTTATTTAATTTACCAAAAATTCAGTTCCAATGTTTGAGCTGGTAAAAGGTTGGAGATTTTGTATTTTATAATTTTATTGATAATTTAAAATTAAAGTTTATTTTAATCGTAAAATCGTGAAATATGAGGAAATATTCGTTGAAAAGATTTTTAAAAGTTTACTTAATCGATTAAGAGCTGAACATTTGTTTTGTTTTTTCATCTCTTTGTTTGTTCATAATTCATCCTCACTTGTGATACAAACGAATATCTTTGGAAAATTATTGATTAATATTTAATAACGTACGTGCGTCTGGGTGTGGATTTCACAATAAATTCTTTTTTTATTTTGGTCGTCAAACTTTATGAAAATAAATTAATTTAATAAAGAAATTAAATATAAATTGTAAATAAAAGGTTGTTTCAGTTGATACTAAGACTTGGAAGATTTTGAAGCAGAGAAATTACATAATAAGTAAATACAATTACTACCATCAAGAGTTATTAAATATTATTAATTTATCCAATTTATCTTATAGAGTGTCTCTTAGAGTGTCTATTTAATAAAATACTCCCGGGTCTCTCAAGTTTCTGTCAACAATATCTTAACAATATATGGTGTATAGTAACCAATGTATTCCAACCAATGATAACTATTTATACTTGAGAATATTCCCCATAAACAGTTTTGTTTTTAAATAACATTAGTACCAGGGGAAATCATAAGACTACTCATTTTCCATTGGTGACAGACTTTCAAATATTAGTTTTATGCGCCAAGGTTACCAGTTCGACGTTTGTTTTTCAAAACTTGGACATTTCAACGTATTTATTACTAATTAATACTTAATTATTAAGTATTACTTTTAATAATTCAATAAAATTGTTCCGTGAAGAATTCATTTTATTTAATTTGGAAGCAAATCTTTTGCCACTTTTTTTAGGGGCATTTAAATGCCTTTCTGAATGGTTCGTTGGATGATAGGATTTTGTTCAATCTGATTGAAAATAAATTTCATGAAATTATTGATAAAGTCAAGAATATAAATAAAATTTATTTAATAGGGATCAACGAAACGATCAATGAAAATAAAAACAAATGTAACCTTTCTTTTTCATCATTTAGACCACAAAACTCCTAAAAGTTGAAAGATTATTATTATTGTTGTTTTTTAATCACTAACAAATTCCAGAGCGAAAATATAACTTGTGTTAAAAATATCAATTGTTTTGTGAATTATTCCTTCAAATCGTTAAAAAGTGGTTTCTACCTTTGCGAAGGTTAAGAAAAACGTTTCGCTATTCTCCTGAGATCCAGAATTCTGACTTTGGTAAGCCTTAAATGGAAATGTAGAATCGAGAGATAATATTTGGAATATTTTAAATTGTACTTTCAAGATTTCCTGAGATGCCATATCAGCATTTACAAACTTAAACAAATTGACGGGCTTTATTCCCAAATAGTAAAATTCACAAATTACAGTTGGCATTGTTGAATAGACTCAGAAATATCCTTAACATACTCCCAACAAACTTTTTAACCAAATTATAGGATTCGAATGATATATCGTCAGATTCGTTAATTCGTTAATAAAGAGAAACTCTTGCCTTGAATGAAAGATCCAATTTTGTCTCCAGAAAATATTCTTCTGGCTTTTCTCTGGTAGCAGCAGTTAATTGTTTCTAAAATAAAAATTAATAACCAAAATTTAATAACAAGGATCAATTAATCATGCGATGGCTTTGCCGAATTTATCAATCCCTTTAATTCTTATAGACCCGTTTAAGGATCATCTTGTGAAATTCTTGAGTTCCAGGCATATGTTCAGAATCAGACAGATATTGGTTACAATGTGGCTTTATAATTCTATGAATGTAATATCCATAAATCAAGGTCCACGCAAAAATAAATAGGTGTAACAGCTATAGCTGTATACACAATAAAGACTATATTCCATGCGAATTACTTTTTTCTTCATTCCAGAACATTTCGTGAAGTCCTCCTTATTGAAGGCATTAAACAAAGCTTCCACAACGTGAGGACCAGCTGCTCCAACGAACTCAGATCTAAAAGTAAAATTTAACTCCTGAAAGAGTTAATTTCACTGCAAAGGGAGTGAAATTTAAACTATTTCAATGAAAAATATCAACAAACAGCCCCATACTTGTGTTCTGTCGCCGTATTAAAAACATAGGAGAAGATGTCTGAAAGAAGAGGTTATATACGTCAGCACAAAGTGCAATTAGATTACAAAAACATTTTTTTTTATAATAATCCAAATAATTTCCATACACAATGTGTTGTTGAGTTTGTCATAGTAGGATATCCTGTGAGCCCTCCGAAAACTCCTGGAATATAAGTTTAATTTTTCGACTGTGAAATATGGCATTCTCTTTTATTTTGCAATAAATAACAATTAATTATTGTTTAAAATCAGCTTTTATAAAATCTAATCAGGTATTTATTAATTTATATTCTTTCCTGAGCTCATATCGACAATAACAAATGAGTTGCCAACGTTAAATTTTGAAGACCAAATCCCTTTTCTCCCTCAGAAATTGTTTGAATAAATTCTCTCTTGAGTGCCAGAACATTTTCAAAGTATGATCCGTTGTAGAATGAAGTCTGCCGTGACAATAGAAAAACACTTTTTAAGATGGCCACTAGGAATGAAATAGATTTATTATATTTATTATGTTTTCAAGATTTCAAGCATACAAATAATAACTTATTAATATTTTATTATTAGTAATATTTGTCTTTATTGAAATAGGACTTTTAAGAAAATCAATGAAATTCTGACATTTTTCTTCTTAATTATGTTGTTATCAAATTATTGAATTTGAAAGCAATTAATTTTTCAATTTAATAGCTTAAATTTGTTCACCTTTTTATATTCAAAATAAGGAAGTTCAAATCTGCCCATATGTACGGTCATGGCCTTCAACTATAAACACCAGGTTAAGCCAATTGATCGCATACTTTCACAAATATAGTAATTTATTTCAATCTCCAAGTTATAATTATAACCTTTTGTAATATATCTCTAACTTTGTTGTTGGGCATACATGAATCATTTCGCAAGCTTTTTTCCATGTTTTCTTTTATGCTTTTGTAGAGATCATCTGCCTATTTAGAGTTTATAATCTTCTTTTATGAATATTTTATGGTAAAAGAACAAAAACATAGTTAGTTATGAAACCATGATTCCTTTCTGTCCAGAAAAACTTTTATCCATGTAGTATTGTTCCTCTAGATCTTTCATATTTAAATTTGTTTCTCTAACACATTGGTCTTCGTCTTTCTCCAGCCAAGAGCGAAGATCAAGTCTCTATTTAAACAAAATTAAAATCTTATTTTGCGATGGAAATTAAATCACCGTTCAACCAAATTTAAAAATTTCCACCGCGCAATGGATTGGCGCGACTTCCATTTAGATTACCCAAGTAATACATTAATTATATAACTTTGTAAGCATTCTTCACAGCAACTGATTTAAAATACTTTGGTCTTAGAAAAATTTGGCCGGGGTCAAGACATCAGAGGAAAGTTTATTTTTTTAGAAATTTGCCTCCCCCCGCGCTCGCTATGCATACAAATTTGGTTCTTTCTAGAGAGACCTTGGCAGTCCCTTTCTAATGAATTCATGTTAAAAAATTCAACTTTCAAACCGAAGCAACTTCATTCGAAGGCATTTCTTGGAATCGCTCCGGCATGGTGTAGTAGAGAGCGAGTACGCTCCTCAGAAATACGTATCTTGCGATCAAGCTGGAAATAGAAGAGAAAATGAAAATATTAAACTGCATAAAATATGGTAAAGCAAAATTACTTTCGATGACATCTAGAAATTAATTATTGGAGTTATTAACATGAGATTATATTTATCGACTTGTGATTGAATTTTTTTTTAATTACTAGTTTTAAAATTTGTTAGAATCAATAAAGTTTACTGGGTTTCATATCCGCTCAATATATCCTGGAGTTCTTTGAAGTAGGCCAAACCCATGAAGACCACTTCTGAATGTAAAACACCTGACAAAATTCGATCGTGGAAATATTTGAGGAACTTTGCTAACTTGAATTTGGGAGCCTGAAAATCGTTTGTAATTTTTGGTCATTTTCAAAATTACTTTCAAAATAAATTGAAGCATGATTTCAATGGATTATTTGATTTTGATTTTAGTTTGTGTTGTCATAAATTAAATTAAATTAAATTATTAATCAATCAAAAATGTTAATTATTATTAAATTATATTAAATTATTTGAAAAAACAAATCTAGTAAAACAATGGATAATCTGAAAAAAAAATTCTCACCCCTTTCGATTTCGACAATTTTTCACTTAACTGATCCAATGTATAACTTTCCTTCTTTTTTTGGGGATAATAAAATAGTTTTCCATTATTAAAATAATAAGAGTTGTCGCCCTTGTGCTTATTGACAGCCTTCAAGATAAGAAAACCTCAAACATTAATAATTTATTAGTGTAATAGGAAAATATGAGCATAATTTAAATTTTTAATTTTTAGTTTTTCATTTATAATTTATTTCTTAATTTCTGATTTTCACAATATTCTCTTAAATGGCATACCTCCATTATTTCCTTTTCCAACTTCAGTACATTCATCCATTCATCTTCATCGTAGAGACTATCAAGTTCATTAAATAATTTTTTGACAAAATTTTCATACTCTTCATAATCGCTCGAATTCCTCTCAATCTCAGATCGCATCAACCACGTTCTCCCAGCAATCTATAGAAAAAGAATTGAACCGAAATATGATTCAATATGCTTATTCAATTAAAGCCCATTTAATATATTTTCATTGCAAATTCATTTCAAAACAAAAACTAACCACAAATTTATTTTTATTTGTGTGCTCGTATCCAAATTCAAACAAAGTGTTATCCAAAGTAGCAGTATCATCCAACAGTTTGGCAATATCCTCTTCGTGAAGTTTCTTTTCTTTGTAAGTTCCCATAATTATCTGCCTCATCTTTGATTTTAAGAAGCTTGCGCTACCCTCTATAACAAAAGTAATTAGAAATCAAAATGAAAGGATAAAAAGGTATAAATTAAAAAATTGACTAGAAATAGAAAGCACCATCACAGTCACCTCTTTTTAAGCACGATTGGTAATAGGAGTAGAAAGGGCTGTCTGTATTGGTCTTTAATTTATCCACTCTAGCCACTAACACAGTGAAACAATTTTTAAATTTTTGTAATATAATAAGGCGGCTATATATTCGATATTCAATGCAACGTAAAATTATGTACCATATTTTTCTCTGTCAGTTTTTTTATTTCTAAGCAAGAACCCTGATTCTTTCAAACCTGTGCAAGCGTGGCTATAGAAGTCACTGCATTTATCAACCTCATTACCTAGATTTGAAGCGAATAATTCAGAATTTCATTTCAAAAGAATTAATTAGAATTCATCAGGCATTATGGCCGCTATATTTTAAAATATACTAACCTCTCAGTGGGCCAAAACATATACAAAACCCCAAGATGCATATGGCACAAATTCGTGCCATGACTGCTTGTCCGGACATAGTATATCTAGTGATCCAATGAGTATAACTTGCTAAGAATATATTTATATTATAATTAATATTAACTTCTCCTTTTACATAGCGAGCAAGGAATGGGCTTGTATTTAAAGACTCCTAAAGTTGACATTCGTAATAGCCATGTTTTCTTCAAAAAACCAATCATATATGTTATAAAAACATTTTACGCTATTTTTTCAAAGTAAAAGTTTATTTTTGTTCTTCATAAAATGCCCAAAATGCTTCGTATAAACAAAGCTCTTATTTGTTCAAAGCCTAATGAGAAATGAAGAAGGCTTGGTATGTTTTCATTGAATTGTTTATCCTGTTAATCCAAATAGTTTGTCTAAATGATCCATTGTTGCCATATTTAACATATTCAACGTGTTTGCTAAACGTTTTTGTTGTTAAAAAGATCACACAAGTCGTGATCTTGACCACGAATATTAGTTACAAATAATATTTATGGCAGCATTATTTTCTGAATGATTTGATGAGCTCGGCTTTGTATACATTTTATTAAATGGATTTATATAAATTAGACATTATATCTCGATTAATTTTAATGTATGTGACAACAGAAAACCGTAGATCAGATTAAAAAGGTCAAATATGGCATCTAGGCTTTATCAGGCAAATCATAATTTTTCCATCTTTTTCCGCCATAAAACTCCTTGAAAGCGTCTAATTAATTAATAATAGTAATATTATTATTAATATTAATAATATTTAATATTATATTTATAATAATATATTTAATATTATTAATAATAATTAAATATAATTTAAATTAAAATTAGCAAAATAATTTATTTAAAATTAATTAAACATACTATTGAAGCGCGCATCTTCAGCATCTTTTTTATTAAACGGCGGCTCTAGAGGAGGCCGATAGAGTATGGCAAACAAATTTCCAAACTTGAAAAGGACCAAATACAAATTAATTCTTAAATTATTCGTACGCAAATCCTAAACCTTTAAGCTCGAATAATTTTAAGCAACAGCTACAAAAAAAAGATGGAATTCGACAAAGTGAAATTATCCTTCGCTGACGAATGCGAGCGAATGGAAGGAACTCCGAGGAGTGAAAGAGGAGGTCTGATTATTATGAATAAAAATGCCGAAGCCGAACAACACATGTTCAAGAAACCATCAATGCCCTCGCGTCTTGGTTTGGATAAACTTGCCGAAGAAAAACGCAAACAAGATGCTCAGAAGAAACTTTACAGGGACAGAAAAGACGAGACGCCATCATATACTGGCGGTGTAAGCAACGAGTACCTGAGAAGGGAAAAAGAAAGGAAGGATAGAGACAGAGAAAGAAGACAAGTTCAGGATTATCACAAACGATCCGATAGACCAAATGAATACAAAAGGCCCAGAGAAAAAAGTGGGGAAGACACTGAAAGAGCGTCAAAGTGCTCTAAAAGAGGCTGGGAAGACGAAACACCAGGATACCGAGAGATTAGGACTCCCAATATCTCCTCGAAAGACACTCCTTCGAAATCCGGCTGGGATGATGACGATGACAGAAGGTCGACATCAAGGTCGTGGGAAGTTCCGACGCCCCATTCATCATCTTCAAGGAGAGATGACAGAACTGATAGATCAAAGAGACGTGATTCTGGAAGCGAAAGAAACGGAAGATCTCCGAAACCAACGCCTGGCTATAGGTACAACAGCTGGATGGGTAAAAATCGCAAAGAGATTGCTTATACCCCGAGAGACAGTGTAAGAAGTAACTATAAGGACAGCGAGAGAAAGCATGACAACCGCAACATCGACATGTCAGAGGAAGACAAACGCCTCGATCGCATGTGGTACTCCATAGATGATGGAGCTGAAAGCCACGATTTTATCACGATGGAATATTCCAGTTACGTCCGCCGAAAGGAGCAAGAAATGGAAGCCAAAAAGAAGAAGAAAATGTCTGCACAGCAGAAACAGATCCAGAAAGACAACGAAAGGTGGGAGCTAAACAGAATGTACAGGAGTGGAGCCATCATTCAGCTCGACACTGATGAAGACATCGATGAAACTGCAGAGGCTCGAGTACATTTACAAGTTCACAACATCGTTCCTCCATTTCTGGACGGCAGAATTGTATTCACAAAACAGCCAGAACCCATTGTGCCCATAAAAGATCCTCTCAGTCACATGGCTACCGTTTCTCGAAAGGGAAGCGCCGTTGTTAAGAAGCAGAGAGAAATCAAAGAAGCCAGGAAAGCTCAAAAGAAAGAATGGGAATTGGCAGGAACCAGACTTGGAGACATCATGGGCGTTAAAGAAAAGGTGGATGAAGATGATCCTGCCAAGAAATATGCTTCGGAAAATGGAGAAGAGAATGTTGATTTCAAATCAGATCAGAAATTTGCTGAACACATGACAAAGAAATCAGAGGCAGTGTCAGATTTTGCAACAAAGAAAAGCATAAAAGAACAGAGGCAATTTCTTCCCATTTATGCTGTCCGCCAAGAACTCTTGAAAGTCATCAGAGAGAACAGCATCGTCATCATTGTCGGAGAAACAGGATCGGGAAAAACGACTCAGTTGACTCAGTACCTTCACGAAGAAGGCTACACAAGCTGTGGCATGGTTGGCTGCACACAGCCAAGAAGAGTTGCTGCCATGTCTGTTGCCAAAAGAGTCTCCGAAGAAATGGCCGTGAATTTAGGCGACGATGTTGGATATGCCATTCGATTTGAAGATTGCACTTCAGAGAAAACCGTCATAAAATATATGACAGATGGTATACTTCTCAGAGAGTCTTTGAGAGAATCAGATTTGGACAATTACAGTGCCATAATCATGGACGAAGCTCACGAGAGGTCTCTCAACACTGACGTTCTTTTTGGCTTGCTGCGTGAAATTCTTGCCAGGAGAAGAGATTTGAAACTCATCGTCACTTCAGCCACAATGGATGCCGACAAATTTTCTACGTTTTTTGGAAACGTTCCTGTTTTTAAGATCCCAGGTAGAACTTTTCCCGTCGATTTGATGTTCAGCAAAGGTGTTGTGGAAGATTACGTTGAAGGTGCGGTAAAGCAGGCCATCCAAGCCCATTTGGGTGGAGTCCAGGGTGACATATTAATATTCATGCCGGGTCAGGAAGACATTGAAGTTACCTGTGACTTGGTAAAAGAACGTCTCGATGACTTGGAAGATGCTCCTCCTCTGACCATTCTTCCAATCTACTCTCAGTTGCCTTCTGATCTCCAGGCAAAAATTTTCCAGAAGGCTCCAGATGGTGTGAGGAAATGCATTGTTGCCACTAACATTGCAGAGACTTCGTTGACAGTCGATGGAATTCAAGTCGTGATTGACAGTGGTTACTGCAAGTTGAAAATCTACAACCCAAAAATCGGTATGGATGCCCTTCAGATTTTCCCAATCAGTCAAGCCAATGCCAACCAGCGAAGTGGACGAGCTGGCAGAACGGGCCCCGGGGTGTGTTTCAGGCTGTACACGATCAGACAATATGAGGAAGAGTTACTCATGGCAACTGTTCCCGAAATTCAGAGAACAAACCTTTGCAATGTTGTGCTGCTTCTTAAAGCTCTTGGCATCCAAGATCTTCTTCAGTTTCACTTCATGGATCCTCCACCAGAGGATAACATCATGAACTCGATGTATCAACTGTGGGTGTTGGGTGCCTTGGACAACACGGGTTCTTTGACTTCTCTTGGGAGGAACATGGAAGAATTTCCTCTAGATCCGACCCTCTCGAAAATGCTCATCGTTTCAACAGAAATGGGTTGCAGTGTAGAGATTCTGACTATCGTGTCCATGCTTTCCATTCCATCCATCTTCTTCCGACCAAAAGGCAGAGAAGAAGACTCGGATGCAGCTAGAGAGAAATTTCAGGTACCTGAGAGTGATCACTTGACTTATTTGAATGTTTTCAACCAATGGAAGAAGAACAAATGGTCTGCTTCCTGGTGTGTGAAGAATTTCATTCACGCCAAAGCCATGAAGAAAGTGAGAGAGGTGAGATCTCAGTTGGAAGAAATCATGGAACAGCACAAGATGAAGCTCGTCTCGTGCAACGGAGAATGGGACATCATCAGGAAGTGCATCTGTTCATCATATTTCCAGCAAGCTGCCAGAATCAAGGGTCTCGGGGAATATGTCAGTCTCAGGACTGGAATGCCATGCCATCTTCACCCAACTAGTGCCCTTTACGGCATGGGTTTCACTCCAGACTACATAGTTTATCACGAATTGGTCATGACATCCAAAGAATACATGCAATGTGTCACGGCAGTGGATGGTCACTGGTTAGCAGAACTCGGCCCTATGTTTTACAGTGTCAAGGATTCCACTAAATCGAGATCAGACAGGAGAAGGATGAACGAAGATCGCTTGACAGAAATGGAGGAAGAAATGAAAAAGGCTCAGGATCAATTAACAGCCAGGCGAGAGGAAATGGAAAGCTCAAGGAGTTTCACATCAACCCCGATATATGAAATTGGCAGCAGGACGCCTGCCACTCCTGGATCCAGGTCGTCCCGGAAAGGAAGGATGGGCCTATGACACAGTCATTGACTTTCCAAACGGTTACTTGTTTTGTTTCCTGATCTGATGTTTTGAGTCTTCCGGTGTTGAATGGAATAAAGTTAATTTAATATTTGTAATCAAATCTCGCTCTTTTATAATTTCAAAACTTGTAAATTTTTTTATTCTTATGACGAATTGTTCGTGAAAATATATAAACAGCAAATATATAAAAACAAGGACAATCAAATTAACATGCTTATCAAATATGAATTGTTTATAAAACTGATTGAGATTTAGATGCATGTTTCCAGCTGGTATGAGGTGGCAGTCCTGAATGGGTTGCCATCAACTGAAGAATCAGTTGGTTTGTCATCTCGGTCATCCATTTCGTATGAGATGTTCTGAAATAATGAAGGGAATTAAATTGCTTATTTATATTCAAATGCGATGGTTTTAAATATGCTCTGTATTTCAAGCAGAGTCTAAAAATGCTGTTCATTTTCATAAGTACCTAAATCTTACAGACACACCAGTTACACCCTAGGTTTAAAAAATTGTTTCCAAAATATACAAGGTATCGTACATGGATACATGGATACACGGTATGTATGGTTAAGTGCTTACGTCGTGGCCGGTCTTGGGCTTCTGTAAACCGCGGGGATCAACAACAAAACCCTCTACGTAATCAATGAGGGCTCGATGCTTTGGTAACGCCGGACCCCAGTATACAGTTGGTAGTGTAAGGTTTCTAATTCTCTATCAAAGTGATGAATAGAATTTTTTTTACAATTAGTACTTAGTACTTGATGGTCGTTATTTATTTCTGAAAACAAACACGAGTTTGTGAAGTTTAATGACAACGATTCACATTTCAAGAGCGAGGAGGTAATTAATCAAGTGAATCGCTGTCGGTTTCTTAGTGCAGATTTCGAATCGTCGAAGATAATGAAAAGGCAGTTTACCTTCAAAATACTACCATCGTATTCTTTGTGTATTCTCCAAACTGCCACGATGGGTATCCAAATAATTGAAGCAAATGACATCAGCCAACCCAAGCCGTCTGCCCACTTAGGGTAAACGTAGCTGCCATATTCTGCGGGTTTGTAATCGACCCAGGAGAATATAAGTAGAAACTGGAAAATAAATTTTAGAAATAAATTTTGTTGATTCATGAAAACGTTATCCGTAAATATATCCAATACCTACGAGAATAAATGCGGGCGTCAAGAATTGACAGCAAATTCTCCACCACAGGCTTTGTTTCTTTCCAAGGACTACCTCCAGGTCTTTGTAGAGGCGTTTGCCTCCTGATAAGGTGACATTAGATTCCATTTTGAATTTTAATTATTTTATAAAATTTTCATTAGACGGCATTTATCTGTTTTTAAAATTTAAATCTATTTTGAAATGCTCACCGTAGACCCACATGATAGCAATGCAGAAAACTATTGCTATCACTAGAACAGACCAACCGCTGGAGTATGTGTCCATCAGTTGAAGGAGATAGCTGCCGCCCTGTGGTGTGTGAGTCATTTTGTTTTCAATTAACTCGAATTTATCGATAATTAACCTATTAACCCATTTTTTTTAACAAGAATTTCGTCGAAATTACATGTGCATTGCAAGACATTAATCGTTGCAAGCGCGTTTTCAAAAACTATTCCCTGAAAGTCTGTTTCCAAATGATATTATTTTAATAAAACGATTTCCGACCTGTGAACAAAGAGGCAGACCGAGAAAGAAGGAAACGATGCAAATTATGGACACCACCACAGTTTTCCATCTTCTCAGCTGAGGAAATTGATCCAAAATTGGTGTGAGGATGGTTTCCATGCCTGCGAACTGATGGAACAATTTGAGGACAAAATAAAACATATTTTTATCGTAAGATAATCACAGTTTTAGAAATGATTTAAATTTACGCGATTTCATGTTTTAAATACAGTAAAACCCCTGAATTAGGGCATCCGAGAATAGGGTAAAACCTGACCTAAGGGTTCGTTTTTTTTTTGTAGAAACATATTTTGCTTTAGTTTAACGTAGACACCTAATAAAATGGAGAACCTTCTGATAGGAACTACTATTTTCGTGCAAAATCTAGCTGTCCCTACAGGCGGATTTACTATATGTAAAAACTGGCGGTAAAAGTGAAATGCTACCTCTGAATCCAGACCTAAAGTGAGGAGCATTGTAAAGAAGAGGACACTCCATAGGGGCGATATGGGTAGTCTCGTCACTGCATCCGGGTATACGACGAAAGCCAGTCCGGGCCCTTTGAATGAATTCAGTGGAAATTTTATCAAGATTTGTCAGAAATAAATTTTTTTTTCAGCATACATGTTTTTCTGCTTTAATTATCGCGTTGAATTTATAGGAAATAACAATTACAAATCGTTTTATTAAACAACAAAACGGCAATAAATGTGATAAATTCACCAAAATTTACTAAATTTACTTTCGTTTTAATCTGTAAATTCACAACTTGAAACCTGAAAGAAGACAGCATTACTTACCACTGTCGACCACATCCTCGACTGAAACATTCATGGTGTGGGCCATGTAACCCAGAAAACTGAATATCACCAGCCCGGCAAAAATCCCCGTCAGCCAATTTGTCACAGTCACTATGACCATGTCTCTGAAAATGGATATGAAGATGCTATTTGATTTAATTTCTTACGATTACAATTAGTAAATTAATACATAAATGTATTACAAATATATTAAAAGTAAATGCATTGAAAATACATTATAAATATACATCGTGCATTTTAAAATCATTAAACACTGGATCTGTTACTGTCCATGCTCATAATTAATATTTAGTAACAGTAATTCTGTGTAAGGCGAATTTCAAGACCGATGTAAACTAATGTAAAGCATCCAAAAAAGGGAATGTTTTAAGGCATTCAGACGGCTGAGTAATCGATAATAACGTCTCTGTTCATGGAAAACCAACCTGAGAAAATTGTTGTGAAATCTGTTATAGCTGGACAGTGTTATGATTCCACCCCAGCAATTACCCATGCTGAAGAATAACTGGAGAGCGGCATCGCTCCAAACCTTTCGTAGATTGTCAAATAATATTATCAAAGAATATTGCATAGTTATTGCAATATGCAATTAGAAAATATCCTGAATAAGCTCACCCTAGCTTCAGAGAGTCTGGAAAAATCCGGTCTGAGAAAAAAGATGAGACCATCAGTTGCTCCGGGCAAAGAGACTCCCCTGCCAAATAATATTACCAGCACCACGTAGGGAAAGAGAGCGGTGAAATAGACGACCTGTTGTAAAAAATCCGCGCTACATAAATGCTTTTATGGAATAGAGTAAAATAGTAATCAAAATGTAAATAAATAATTAAATTGTTTACGACTTAATTTCTTCGAGGAGCTATTGGAAGCTATGTAAACATAATTCATATTTCTAAAGATATTTCTTATTTATTACTTTTCCCGTGGTTTTGATTCCTTTAACCATGCAGGCAAAGCAGATGATCCAAGCAAGGAGAAGGCAGAGTACGAGATCCCACTTCATGGCTCCCAGGTCGTGAATGCCCGAACTCAATCCCAGTACTCTGTTGCTGAGCGAGACGAAATTGAACATGTACTTAGACATCCATGGATTCTGTGATTTCTTTTGCTAGTAAATCTAATTATTCAGCTTATTTTAATAACTTTAATTATTGATAGTTTAACAAATTTATACGTTGCTAACTTTAATGCACATTTATATTTTATCTGCACATTTATATTTTATCCCATGTTATATTTGAATTTTCAATTTCTTATGTTTTACAGATTTATTTTTCTAAACAACATTTATCATTTCAGTCTGCAAATAAACGCTTTATAAAGTCAGTAAATCTCTTTTAAAAAAATTCTCATCAGTTTGCCACAGAACAGTTTAAGGTCTCACTTGTAGTACTCTTCACTGGCAGTTGTCCTCCTCAAACCGGTGGCATTTTGGTAGACTTTGAGGCTCCACAGTCCCACGGTGGTGCTGCTGTTGGTGCAAGTTCCGTTGACTTCTTTCGTGAGAGTGCCGTTGCAGTCGACATCTGGCAGACGATCGTAGCACTCTGAAAGATGAAGTGGAGGAGGTGGAGATAATGATGATGATGATGATGATGATGATGATGATGATGATGATGATGATGATGATGATGATGATGATGATGATGATGATGATGATGATGATGATGATGATGATGATGATGATGATGATGATGATGATGATGATGATGATGATGATGATGATGATGATGATGATGATGATGATGATGATGATGATGATGATGATGATGATGATGATGATGATGATGATGATGATGATGATGATGATGATGATGATGATGATGATGATGATGATGATGATGATGATGATGATGATGATGATGATGATGATGATGATGATGATGATGATGATGATGATGATGATGATGATGATGATGATGATGATGATGATGATGATGATGATGATGATGATGATGATGATGATGATGATGATGATGATGATGATGATGATGATGATGATGATGATGATGATGATGATGATGATGATGATGATGATGAAAAATCAATTCTCGTGATTCGTGCTTTGTTTCGTTTGAAGGAATATGGATTACTTGTTTTTTTTACCTTCCTGATGTCAACACTGCCTTCTTAATCATCATCATCGTCATCGTCACAAAAAATATTCATCGTCGTCGTCGTCATCATCATCATTAGATAAATACGAGAGAGAGAGATAATCAATGAGAAGATTCTGAAGAAAACAGGCACAAGTTATGAAAAGGCAGTGCTATTAAAAAATAAATTTTTTTTACAAACAATTGAAAATAATTCCTCTTAAAAAAAAACCCTAAAAATCCTTCTAACGTGGTGTATTCCACTCGTGCTGGCAGCTGATCCAAGGCAGTTCAACTGCGTTGATGAGTGTGGAAAAGAAGTAGAAAATGGTCCAACCAATGATCATGTTATAATAAATGCTCACCAGGCCAGTCACCACTAATTGTGCCATTCCTATGCCTGTTTGTATTTTTCATTTTAATTTTGTTTAGGTTCAATTAAGATTACGTAATAACGCGTTAGGGTTAGAGATTAAAGTATTCGATGAGCTGTGAAAGATAGCACTCCCTACCTATGAGTGAGTGATTTGTATTGTGCAAAGCAAAACTAAAGTCATCGCCAACGTGAAATATGGCCTCTGACCGCATTCTCTCTGCCCAGTATTGACCGGTTTTAAAATCCTTGCTAGGGCATTGGGTTAGGGTTAAGGTTAGGGTTAAAGGACATGTTCAAACCCTGAAAGAGTGGCGCAAACTCCCAGCAGTTGAGTGGTCCGGAGCTGGTGAATTGGCCAAGAAACAGCTCCACATAAAATAAGGGCATCCCGATGATGATCAGGGCTATGGCGTACGGGATGAGAAACGCACCTCCGCCGTTCCTGTAGCACAGGTATGGGAATCGCCAGACGTTACCAAGTCCAACTGCGTACCTGGTTCCAGAAAGTTTTAATTGCCATGTATTTATAAGTTGAATGAACCCATTTGTCCAATAAATGAACGATTACTTTACTTTATAAAGATATGATTAAGCATAGACTCTTTGAAAGTCAATACTGAGTTGAAAGGTCAAATGAGTTGAATGCAATGACCTACCCTAGCAGAGACAGAATGAAATCCATCTTTCCTGTCCAGTTTCCTCTTTCCTCGTTTTCATCTTTTCTTTCCTTCTCCTCCATTTCGTTGTTGTTAGAGTTCTTTCCATCATTTTGTGATGGCGAGTCATCGTCGTTGCCATGGTTACACTTATTGCCCATGATTCCAATTTGAAACGAAGACGACGACGACGACGATGATGAATATCGAACTCAGCTGTTCGAAAAGTGTCCTCCAACCGAAGTGAATCAATTCGAGAATTCGTATTTTGGCCTCGCTGTCACCACCGGCTTTTATTGGCAGGAGATCGTAGTACAATTAGAAGCTACAGAATAACATTGTCAAGCCTCAAGCTGAACTAATGCCAACTAATAATAATAACAATATTAATGATAGTGATATTATTATTATTATTATTATTATTATTAATACTATTATTATAATATTACTTTAATGCCGTTTTATTGGCCAACCTTTCTCTGTCCAGGAACATTTCAGATTCGCTTTACTAGAATAATTCTAGAACGTTTTGCGCCATTTTTTTTTATCCAAGGTCTTGCAAATCGAATTCATAGAACGTGGACCGATAAAAAAAAGAGGTGAGAATATGCGATTCACATTTTTAAATTCATATTCGATGCGACTTCAAACAATCACTCACAAAAAACATTTAATAAAACAAAGATCAAGCAACAAATTATCCTAAATTCTCCGACTAATATGGCCGTTGTTAGCCTAAGATTTGTTAAGGAGAGTGTAAAATCGATGTGAACGAAGGAAAATCACAGTCGAACATCCGTCAGTGTTTGAGTGCGTCATGTCGTCTCAAGAGATTTGTGAAGAGGTAAAATTGTGAATTTGAGAGATAAATAAATAAAAATACATTTATGAATTACTTTATACCTGGTGATAGAGCAAAACTGACTGATTTTTAGGTGTTTTATATCGATACGTAAGCGTTATTGCATTGGATTGTTTCCAGGGTTTGAACGTTTAAATGGTTTTAGCAATTATTTAACAACTTTTTTTCTCCGTTGACCTTAATGACCCTTTCGGTTGTTGATGAAATAAATAGAAATTTCAAATTAATCACATTTAATCGATTTTAATCTGAATTTTTCGAAGAAAAGGTTCTGAACTTATCTGACTGTTCACACAAGTCATAAAGCGCCCGACAAGATGTAACCCAAACTTGTTTTGAATCACTCAAAATGACTGCCTCACCTGGCAGCCTAAATAGTTATCAACTTCTGACTTAACTACTTCTATCCCCCATTGCATGGGTCTCTTAATGTACTCAAAAACTCTACCAGACCCTCGGCCACGGTCCCGACGTTAAGTGCCCTGACGACGTAAACCATTTACTAACCACCCAAACCACTGCCTCCATATCATCCTTTATCATCCAAGGTATCATCACCATCAACCAAATCCCAGAAACACGCCACCTGAGATTATAGGGCAACCGCCATCCTCCAACGAGTCTCCAAAGCCCCCACTACCACTACCACTACCACCACTACCACCACTACCACCACTACCACCACCACTACCACCACCACTACCACTACCACCACCTCCACTACTACCACCTCCACTACTACCACCGCTACCACAACCACCAACGTCACCGCCACAACCACTTATACCCAATCAGAGAGTTAAGGAACACAGAGTAGACTTCGAATCAATCAAAAGTCCGAGGTTTCAAATAAAATGAGAGAAGAAAAGAAAACATTAAAACCCGGAACTGCAACACGAATCATCATCATCACCACCATCGCCATCATAATCATCATCTCCATCAAAGTCGTAGACATAAACATTATCATCATCATCATCATCATCATCGATGGCAGACCACACGCGAAGCTGGAAAAGACGACCCGTGCAAAATAATGATCATGGAGAGATGCACCGTCCGATGATGACGACGACGACGATGGCAATGAAGAAGATGATGACGACGACGATGGCAATGAAGAAGATGATGACGACGACGATGAGCAATCTCACGAGAAAATGTCCGTCGATGCGTTAATGGACGTCCAAACAACACTTAGGTGCCCGTGTAACCGTGTGAGTGAGTGAGCAAGCGATTGAGATTGTAACGTTGTGTCCGTGTGTGTGTGTGTGTTTGTTATTCACATATAACATACATATGTATACATTATTATTATTATTATTATCGTACGATAATTCATAATAATAATATAAAAGCAACGTAATTTCAATTCAAATCGGCTCATCATCATCATCATCATCAACAACAGCAACAACAACGACAACAACAACAACAGTCTCGTCATGACGAGAGGCGTGCAGACCCCAACGAACATCGTCAATCAATCAATCAATCAATCAATCAATCGATTAATTAAATTCATTATTAAAATTAATTAATTAAAATTAATTTTAAAATTAATTAATTAATGAAATACATTAAATACATAGTAACATCATCATCAAAAAAAACTTCCAAACATGGAGGTTTCAACAACCATCAAATGAACGACTGTTTGACGAGGACGACGACGACGAAGAGGAAGACGAAGAGGTCAGACTACAATGCACAACTCGGCATACGACGGATGAATGAACAGACGGACAGACAGGCAGACTGCGACTACGCGAACATAGATAAAATGAAATAAAAAATACAATCAACGACAGGAATACAAACGAGAGATGAATACGTGTTTAGTTGTTGCTGCTGTTGTTGTTGCAACCCATGTTGAAATACATTAAATACATAGTAACATCATCATCATCATCGACATCGACTTATGACACAAATAATAATAACAATAATAATAATAATAATAATAATAATAATAATAATAGCAATAATAATAATAATAATAATAGTTATAATAATAACAATAATAATAATAACAACAGAAATCAATTCACCAATGAGAAACACAAATGAAGCAATAACATCAACATGGTGACCCACAGCTTACAATCATACATTAATAGTAATTATTATTATTAATATAATTATTATTAGTAATATTATAATATAATGTCCACAATAATAATAATAATAATAATAATAATAACAACAATAATAATCATTGAAATAATGATTGTTAACTTCAACAACCAATGGCATGGAAGGTTAGTTTTCGACACGCGCATGGAACCATTTTATGTACACAGACGTCAGAGACATAACATAAATAATAATAATAATAACAATAATAATAATAACAATAATAATAATAATAACAATAATAATAACAATAATAACAACAATAATAATAATAGTAATAATAATAAGGTGACTGCAAGTTGCCTATGACAAGCGACTCCAGCCAACATCACAAGTTAATAATAATAATAATAACAAGTGATAATAATTATTATTATATTATAACAACCCAGTACTAATAGTAATAAGTAATAATAATAATTATTATTATATTACAACATCGCGCAACAAAAATAATTTCCTTCCAAAATATCTTTGAGTCTCGTGGCTCGAAAGAACTTAAAAGTAGTCGAACAGGGTAACTGATGTTTGAGAGATGGATCGATGGATGGATGGATGAATGAAAGAATAGCTGGATGGATGGATGGATGAATGAATGGATGGATGGATGGATGAACGAATAGCTGGATGGATGGATGGATGAATGAATGAGTGAGTGATGGAGGATCATGGCAGATGCTAAACAACCAACTCTTCCCAAAAACGGATTGCAGCTTGAAATTCAGAAAGATCCACAAAAGCAATCCTCGATGACGTGCATTGCAAGTCATCGGGTACAACAACAACGACGACGACGATGATGACGAGAAAGTCAAGTAGAGGTTTAGAATCGTAGTTGTACAAACGAATAATCATAACGAATAATCATAACAAATAATCATAATGAATAATCATAACGAATAATCTTTTAAAATGTTTTGCTGCAAAAGCCACAATGAAGTCTTACGAATCTCTGCTCTGAAGAAAAGAAAATAAAATAAAAAAAACGAATGCAACGACGCTGCTGACGACGACGACGACGTTGCATCCCGACCGACTGAAAAGATGAAGAAAGTTCGCCTGACAATTCAACTTCCAACAGACTCTTTCTTTTGCAAACTCAGGCCTAACGTAGTCCTGCATGCCTCGATACGGAGAGGCCTGCAAGCATTCGGGACATGCAAACGAGCGAGCAAAAAAAAAACCAAACAAAATACCAAACAAACAAACGAACGAACAAAGAAACAAACGGCGAGACAGAAACTGCGAATCAAAAAACTAAGACTTCGTTTGTCAATGGGCGAGCAATGGTGAATTTCATACTTGTCATCATCATCATCATCATCAACAATATCATCATCATCATCATCATCAACAGATGTTACAACAACAACGCGAGAAATAAATCGCCTCCGAGACAAGTAAAAATTTCAACCTTCGAGAAACCCATCACGTCCGATTGTTGACGACCGTTTGTTTGTTTGTTTATAAGTTGTAACCACGGAAACCTCGGAGGGGGGCAAGGAAATGCCCGTCGCAGGGTCAGTCGGGGTCAGCACAGCTTCTAAATCGGTCCAGAGCGCCGGACACGCACGGACGAACGGTGGAAGAATCCCGAAAGGATCGGCGTCCCTCCATCCATTCCCGCCCGGACGAGCAGACGCTTCGGACTTCGCTCCGCCGGTGGAAATGCATATTTACTCGGAATCTCGCAGAGGAGCTCCGCCCGAGGGCACGACCCCGATCCCGGAACGGGGAGAATGAGGGTTCGCGCTCAAGCACACTTACTCGTGCGCGCACAAAATATTTCATGGAGTTTCATTCCCCGAATATAAAAAAAAAAGGAAAAAACCAAAGACAAAATATTGGAATTCCCGCTTTGACCTTCTAGAGCCTCTCCGGAATTGTTCGTAGTGAAGGGGGCGGTCCACCCGCGGCCCGCCTAGTCGAATCCCCTCGAGCCGTCGTCGTCGTCGTCTTCCTCGTCCTCTTCGTCGTCTTCGTCATCGTCGTTGTCGTTGGTCTGATGGGGGTTGTTGCTCATGCTGGCGTTGCTGCTGATGTTGACCTCCTCGACCTCCTCCTCTTCTTCGTCCTCATCGTCTTCCTCATCGTCGTCGTCGTCGCCACAACCGCCGGGCCGGTCTCCCCTGCCCTGATGTCCCGGTGTCGACTGCTGGTTGCTGCTCCCGTTGTTTCTGGAGTCATCTCCTCCTGTCGAAAAAGTTTCATTTCGACCCTCAGTTTTTTGAGATAGAGAGAGAGAGAGAGATAGACCTGCATCGAAAAATACTCTCAGACTCACCTGCATAGTAGCCGTGGTGATATTTTTGCTGGGGGTCCTCAGCAGACGACGTCCCCTCCGTGAGGGGTGCAGCAGACGCCCCGTTCTGCTCCTCGTCTTCGTCTGCCGAGTCCCGTGTCTGGTCCCTGTTGTTTCGAGCCTGGAAATAATGAGTCGCTTTTAGCAGCGCCGAAGACGAAGGCTACGACGATGACCGAGAGGTTTTAATTCCATTCTAAGCATTAATTCAGAATTAATCAATTAATTAATTTAATTCTATTCTAAGTATTAATTCTGAATTAATTAATTTAATTCTATTCTAAGTATTAATTCTGAATTAATTAATTTAATTCTATTCTAAGTATTAATTCTGAATTAATTAATTTAATTCTTAGGTTTCCATTTGATTTAAATCACAGAAGTGTTGGAGACGAAGCTGGAACGAAGGAAGGATTGAACGACGGTTCGACATCGGGGGAATCCTTACCTGGGCGATGATCTCATCCACCGGCTGTCCCAACTCCACGAGTTTGGCTTTCAGAGCTGCGACGATTTCATCCTGAAATAGGAAGAAAGGAGACTTTCTTTTTAGAATTGTTTGGGTGAGATATATAGAGAGAGGGAGAGAGGGATATATATATATACATATACATATATAGAGGGAGAGAAGTCTTAGTGCTGACAATGTCATAGATAAAAATCAACGTAAGCAGTAAGTCTTCCGAGACCTCTTGGATCGAATGAGAAGTTCAAATTGCTGAAAAGTACTTCTAATGGTTTAGCTGATTAATGTCAATTAATTCTACTTTGAACGAGCAAAGAAAAGAAAGAGAGGAAGGAGAGAAGGATGACTGCAGCCCGAGATGCACTCGACCACCCCGAGTCCTTTTTACGGGGCGAACCAAAACAATAAAGGTGCGATTAGCACTTAAAGCGACGTCCAATCCAGGTAACAGGTGATGCCGACGGAGCAGGAGTCGGAAATAAATAACGACTTAATTGGGCGTCGTTTAAAATTAACGTCGTGCTCTAAAAATAAGCAGCTCGACGTGGATTTAAAAATCGAAGTCATCTAATTAAGGAACCAATCAGGAGAGAGCGGAGCACGTGGAATCCGATTTGATTGGACAATCACTTTAAGACCGATCGTCTGGAGACGTCGAATGGTCTGCTTCAGATTCCTAGGATTTCGAAGTCCTAGAAGTCTGAACCTTGGTGCAGATCGACTCCGTACGTCATCGGTTTGCATTCATAATGTCGTGGCATGAAAGACCAAAGAGTGAAAGAAACAGTAAATCAATGCCTGAACGACAACAAAGACGGGATTTCACGGTCAAAAGACCGAAAGAAAGGTTTTCGTAACGCGTTCTTTGCACGCAAACGATTGAAAATTAATATTCAGATGATTCAGAGCGAGACGCGTGACGGACACGACTCGTGCAAATTAGGAGAGTTAATTAGGCTATCGATTTAATTTAGATTCACCTTCTTCTTGAGGTTCCTCCTCAACTTTCCACACTCCGCCTTCCATGCAGCTTCGCCGACCTGGAAATACCAGGGATGAGAAAGTTTTTAACCACTTCAAGGATTCAAACTGCCACGCATCTCGGTCGCTCGTCTGCGTGTCCCGAATATCAACTCGTGTCGATCGTTTTTTTTTCAACCAATCAATCGTCCGATACGCCGCAGCGAAACAAAAACCGACCAATGGGGTGACGCGGGGCCTTCCTCTGGGTCTTTTTATGCCCGGATCCTTGAAAACGAAAGATGATGATAATAATTTATGCTAAGATCGTCGTGCATAATGTAATAATAAATTATGTTAATTATCCGACCAATCGCACGTCGTAAAAACGAACGTCGCGGGCATCGAACCGCGCTCGACGATTAGAGAAATTAATTCGCTAATTTTTATTCGACGGGTGCTCTTAACTCCGCCCCTCGACCTCTCCACCGACCTTCTGCGGATGTATCCTCGGCCTCCCCCGACTCTTCTTGCCAGAATCCTGAAAGCAGAAGTTGCAACGTTTCCAAAAAAAGTGCTCGTCATTTTCAGAGTCGTTCTGCTCGAACGATCGCAATGAAAACGACAACATAGAACGCATGGCAGCTAAAAACGTCGCAAACTAAAGTGATGATGAATAAATATATAAATAAATAAATAAATAAAAAACAAAGCGGACGTTCTAACTATTTTGCTGGCCGCAACCGACAAAACTTTAAAATCAAAACCGGAAACTAAAACCCGAGCTGCCGCGCGCGCGCAAAACGCGCGAATGCCGGGAACGAAACGCGAAGTCGCCGTCGTCGACGCCGCTACGAGGAAAACCGAGAAATAAAAAAGTAGGAGAAAAAAATGTCAACCGTGTTGTTTAGACTCGAGAAGGCCGAAGGCAGGAGAGGAAATGGAGACTCTTGGAGCGACGTGCCGTCTACGTTCTGCTGGGGTTAAAAGGAAACCGATTACGTCTGCGTGTCCGTCCACAGGACGGGAGGGGGCCCGAGAGCCCCCGGTGCGGCCACGACCCCCGTGCGGTGCCGGTGCTGGTGAAAGCGGGGCCAAGCGTGCCGGAGATTCTCTCGCACCGGATCGTAGAGGAGCGAACGTGCGAGCGGTCGATTTAGAAGCGGTTAAAATGAAAATTGTTCGCAAATCGAAAATTAATAAGGAACGAAAATTAAATTAAAAACAACAAAAAAAACTCTGAAACAAACTGAATTCGGAGTGGAGGCAGACGAGGGTTTTTTGTTGCCAATGGCGACCTGGTACACAAGTTTGTGAGTAAGAAAACATCTCGAGAACTCAATTAGTGTCAACAACAACAACAGCAACAATCAAATCTAAAACAACACCTAGAAGCCATTCCTAGTGACAATAACAAGCCATCATCCAGTTTTCTACTCAAACAAACCAGTTGCAGGACCTTAATTCCATCCACCCATCCATCCATCCATCCACCCATCCATCCATCCATCCACCCATCCATCTATCCATCCACTCCAGCTCAGGAGTATCAATTGGAAATCTCCACGTATAAATACTCTTCATCCGAGATGAAAGATTTTATCCTCAGAACTTCTCTTGATGATAACTTGAACAAGTTACTTCTCAGGCATTGGTCGTAGCTTTGCATGGCTGGCGGACCGTGAATTCCATCGCTTGCCGTTCCGTGCAGTCAGTCTGCAACTTTTTAGTTCACCTAGTTTCTTGATATTCTCTCTCTCTCTCTCTCTCTCTCTCACAAGATACTTTCAATCACATTCTCTCAGTGCACTATCGAGTATCATCACAAACAAACCAAACCATAGCATGATGTGCTATCACATCCATAGAAAACAACAACAAACAAAAACAGCGACAAGCACAACAACAACAACAGGCCAATCAGAAGAGAGGAGGAATCAATGAAAACCTGCAGCAGGGAATTTCTCGGAGGTCGACCCCTTGGTTTTGGTTCTTTTTTGGCCTTCAATTTTTATGAATTAAAAAGCAATAATATAAAAAAAACAATAATAAATATTATCAACAACAAATGATGAGATAATTTCAACTGTAAACTAGAGGCTTGCAATAATTAATTAATAAATTAATTAATAAAATAAATAAATAACAAATAATTGAGTTAATGAGAAGAAAAATCATATCTATGCATAATGACTGTAGAATCTTAGGTCCAAAGATTTGTCTATCATCGTCAGAACAATCATCATCATCATCATCGTCGTCGTCATCATCATAATCATTATCATCATCATCACCATCGTCGTCATCATCATCATTAATTCAAGATTATCACAGCCTTGTAATGATTCTTTTGGCTGAAAGCTAATTCACTCTAACATAACCTGCAGCCTGATGGCTGTGAAGGCAGCTATGATATGCCACCCAATTGCAATGTTTTGATAATTAGTCTATTATGCTGATGATAATACTACAGTAATAATAACATAATATAATAATAGTAATAATAATAATAACAACAATAATAATAATAATTATGATACTGGAGTTTCAAAGGGCTGTAACCACAACCATTAATCCCATATACTCACTAATCCAACACGACAGCCTAAGTAATACCCTAATAATTATACAATATTGATTAATAATAATAATAATAATAATAATAATAATAATAATAACAATTAATTTGTTACCAATCACAAAAAACATCTACAGCAGCATTTAAGAATAACATCAGCAGGCCTAACCAACCAATCAGCAAGCCTGACCTACTACTACTACTACTACTAATACTACCACCACTGCTGCAATCCTACCTTCTTCTCGCTCTCTGGCTTCGGAGGCCTTCCCCTTCTCTTGACCGTGCCCATGACGAACTGGTGCTGGCTCGGCTTCGGGGTGATGCTCCCCACGGACGGAGAGGGCACCGTCGAACCCTTGTTCGAGGGGGTCACGTCGCACCGACCTCCCATGTCGCCAGGCATGGGCTCGACCATGTAGCCCGAGCCCATCTGCCTCGGCTTCTGGGGAGGCGGCTGCTGCTGCTGCTGGTGCTGCTGGTGGTGTCCGTACTGCGGGTGCATCGGAGGGGTCTGGGACTGGGAGAAGTACTGTGGCTGGAACTGACCGCCCATTCGATGGCCTCCGGACGGGGACTGCATGTGGTGGTGGTGGGTTGGCGGAGGTTGGTGGTGATTCAACTGGCCCTGCATGCACATGTACTGCACACGTGCACGTGTGGGAGACAAAGAAGAAGAAGGGGTGCTAGTCAGCGGTTGTTTTTAAAAGTAGCACGTTCATCTCGATTAAAAGCAAAACCATCTTTCAAGTAGGAGTCATGAATGAGTCGCTTAAGGTGTATTTGTTTCGATATTTTGGAAGATGGATATGATAAACATGGTTTTTTTTACCAATTGAAAATTAATCATCTGCTAATGGGTATGGATTCTGATGTTAGTGGAAATCAGCCAACCTTATCAGGTGATGACTGGGTGTCCATTCTCCAACCTCTGTCTTCGTTCACCCCGTTGTTTCCATAAGAATCGTTGTCGTCCGAGTCGTACTCTGAGACCTGCATCGACATCTTGGATGATTCTATCTTGAAGTCTGAACAAAAGAAAAGAAGTTTCACTTTAGAAAAAAGTGCTGTGTTGTTTAGGAGTTAGAAGCATGATAACAAATTGTCTTGTAAGCTGATCTTAAATCAGATCCACCAAAATAACTGATAGCTAAGCCTAAAATTTACTTTTTGATTTCATATTGACTTCAGGTGTTTATTGTTTTGGCTGGATTTTCCCTTTGCCAATTTGTAAATGATTTATGAATTTAATATTAGTGAGGCAAAGTAATCTTATCTAATCTTAGCCTTCTTTCTAAGTGATACAGGTGGCTTCATCTCACTACCAAACAATTTGTGTCCATTAAGATTAACATCCACTTTTCAATCTAGTCAGAATATTTTCAAAATCAGCAACTAAGCACTATTAGATTGATTTGCCAATCCAGCACTAAATATATCAAATAAAACGAGTTAATTTTCGATAAATATCGAATAAAGTCGAGGCCTAACATGGATCGAGCATTTCTGTGAAAATAATTAATCCGATTTAAGTGAAAATTCGATTAAATTAAACCGTTCGTGAAAAATTCATGCGCAGAACGCCCCGGCCATACTGTCATTATGAACAAAAATCGCAAAAATCGGCGTAAAAATACACCTTACCTCGATGTAATTCCAATAAAATGGCACAAAAATCTCTTTTTATCGAATATTTCTAACAAAATGGCTGAATTTGAGCGACAAAGCAAAACATTTTAAACAATAAAACCAGAATTAATTATATATAAGGTCGAGTACGCACAGTATTTCTAAAGAACAAAGAATATATATTGGGGATATATTTAAAAATTCAGTAAAATTCGGGACTGCAAAGGAAAACAAGGAACAATCCGCCAATCGCCAGATGTCCATTTATTAAATTCACTTTGTCATAAATTATGTTTTTATGTCGGCATTAAATTTTTTTCTGCATCCGATGCAAATTCTCTCCCAGTTTTCTGTCACGATTCGTTGTCTAGTTCTAATGTACTAGTAGGCCGAGTAATATTCTTTTTCGAACGCTTTTCTGTTGAAAATTAAATTTTATTTAATAATTACGTCTCCAATTTACTCCAACAGGATAATCCGATATAAACGATATTTTACAAACTGTGATGGCTTTAAAAGGAAGTCGAGGGGAAGTTCAATTGACGTAGGAAATGAAATAATAAGCTTCCTTTTCCATTGATCCAGGGCTATTTAAACGCAGAAAATCACTTTAATTAAGCCACTCGGGTTTTTAATAACAAATATCTCTACATCGTATCGATCGACATTTTAATTGGATCCGTCACTCGTGTTAACGATGAGAGCGTTAAAAATATTTTTCTCGCTTCTTAATGGACATGGTTAGATTGATGGCCGCTTCGTCAATCCTAACACGCTAGAGTTTGATTTAAAAATTACAAAAGAGACAAAAAAGCCCATCAACTTTAAAAATACATCGATGGTCGGTCGATGCTTTTCTATTTTCCACGTCTCGTCGTTTTAATAGATTTGAAGTTCCACGGCCATTTTGCGTGCAACTATGGCTCGAATTGTTCGATTTGAAGAATTAAAATGTCATTTAATCTTCTTTTTTTTTTAATAACGAATATTGATTTAGTTTAAAAAATTTCGTTTAAATAATATTGCTGAGAGATTGCCAACCGGTTGTAAAGATTTGAGCTAGCCTTGCCGTTAACTCAAACTTTGACTTGCACTCAACCGAACATTTGAGAGACCCGATTTGTCATCTTTGATGCTGTTTTGCAATGAAATGTTGTTTACTTGAAGAGATTTAAAAGTTTTATTCCATTCTTCTGCCATTTTTCCGATCTTTCAGCTTCCGTAATATGATCTGCAACACGCGAAGATCAAAGAAACGTTGAACGATAGTTAACACTAGTTACGTGGTTGGCTCATCCCGGTTTGAGAGTAATAAGTGTTTACACGGTGAAAAATGTCCATGAAGACGAGTTTTCTTTTCCGTTTTAAATGGAATTTGTTTCGTGGAGTTCCAATTTTACTTTTAAAAAATACAAACAAATGCAGACGTTTGAGCGAAATTTATCCAGAAATGATTTCAATAACCAGAGCGTTTATGCAGCAAACGCATCATAAAGCCACGATTGCAGACGTAATTAGAGGACCGCTTTCCTGTTCAGAACTTTTCTTCAATTAAATGTAATTAAATGTAATTTGATTTAAGAAAAAAAATTATTCCATTATGGCAATTTATCAGACGAAATAACCAACTGATACGATCCTAGCGAATGAACAAGAAACGTTAGACACCTCGAGGCAACGAACTCAGAGAGAATAAATATCCTTGAGGACCGGTTGCAGAGAGATTATAGCGACGTTTTATTTGGGAGCCGTGTGGTTTGGCTCGTTGATGCTTTGGTGATGGGGAGGCTGGCCCCTATTCTCGTCGGGTCGGTGTGGGGTGAGGCCCTTCTGGCCACTAGGGCCAAGTCTCGCCTCTTTTTTTTTTGTTTAGGGGCAGGCCTAGGGTTTGGAGGAAGGTGTGCAGTATATATATATATATATTCTGAATCTAGCGAATGAAAGTGAAACGTTAGACCATGGTACTTGGACAAATATGTCATTTTATGTATATAAATATATATTTAAATTACATTTAAATTTCAAAAAGTATTTAAAAAAATTTCCTCGGCTTTAATTTAAAATGTCCTCTCCGTGACTCAGAACGCGGCGAAAATGGATATTAAAAATAGCGGAACCAAAAAGATTGATGACATTTTCCATGCTGAATTTTGAGGAGTATTTTGTCTCTTATACCCTCCACAGGGATTAACTTTACAGATACAAGTTGTTATGCGTCTGTTCCCTTTCGTAATGGACCTGCACTGATCCGTCATGTATTGAATACCGTGGAGGCATCTCCATCCTTGCCAGGTCACTCTGCCTGGATAAAGACAATGATAACTAACTAATTAAATAAAGATAAAGTAAATGTATAATTTCCCTTGCAATTTAAATAAAGTACCTAAGTGGATTTAATGCGTAATTTTATTTTTATTAAGGTTTTAAGAATCGGAGTTTAATAGTTTTATTCTAATAAAAAATTTAAAAAAAAAATGAAATTTTTTAGATCTGTGGAGTACATCCATCAACGTGGGTGGTTAAGATGGAATTCAAATGCAACATTAAATCTATTGGCATTTGCCAATCGAAAATTATCGCTTTAAGAGCAGCTGGTTTAAAATAGTTTGAATATTAATTAATTAATTAATATTATTAATAAAATAAAAGAAATATTTGTTTACCATTCCTCATAACAGTCACTTGGGCGCACGCACCGTCACAGGCGACAGTCCAAAGAGGCAGAGGATCGTTGCAAGATGCAACTACTTCCTTGGACATCACGGAGACTACCATCAGCACAGTAAGGACATCTGAAACTTTCATTGTTCAGACTCTCTCTATTCAAAAAGAGACTCTATTCAAATTCAAACCGATAGCAGTTCGTCAACGTTTTAGGTTAACATTTGACGATTCCCAAATCAAATTCAAAACTGTCAGTTTTTGGCAGGCGCTTGTTGAATGAAATATCAACAATTGGTAGTTGGAATGATTTGTGTAGCTATGCATTAACTGTCCAAAGATAGCCAAATGAAATGTAATTTAGTGCAATTCGTCTAAATTATCGTGATTTAATGTGACCCATAAAAATAACCTGTCATAACAATTTAATCACATTTTTGTCAACACACATATATCAAGACTAGACTTTTTAATTTTATTATCTGCATTAATTAAACTTAATTTTGAACAAATCTATTTAATTAAAGTTGCAATATTCGTTTTGCTACGATGTTGTGTCGATCTGTTGTTGTGTTGACATTAACGAGCGATAAATGAAATTAGCTGCTTAGGTAGTTATTAATGGACTCCATTTTATTAAGCTGGTCTCAACACTTTTGTTACTAAACTTTCTAGCCAAAATTCCCAATGAAAATGTCACTCGAACATTTAGTGGGATCAGTTATGGTGATAAAACAAAGCTCTGTCATAAACAAATCATAGATCAGTCACAATACATCGAAACCCAATAAAGAAAGCAACATTTATTTGTTTATTTAATAACTTTTTAAGGATATATTATACCTCGTATTATAGTCTCGTAGGCGGGACTAATTATGCAATTCTTAACTAAGGGGGAGGGACTTAGCTTTATTAAAACTAGGAGGGGGAAATTAGACGGTTTTACCACACAAGTAAGGTTTTATTTATTTACAATATGGACAGCACCTATTTCCTGCAAATACGGTAGTTATTATTGAGATTACCGTAAGAGGAACATTAACATCTATTAATTTACAAGTAGAATTTTTAATTCTTCTGCAATATTCCTCCCGACAAAAGCATATTTCTAGAAGGTGATCCAATGTGTTCCTTGTTGTGCAATGGTTATCCCCGGACCGGTAAATGGATAAGCATTGCTGCTGATAGTGGATCACTTTATCTGGAAAAACGACAGGAATTTTCTTAATTTATGATTTAAATTAAGGCCACAATATTTAATTAAGCAAGAATTGCACAAGTATGCATTGTTTATTTATCATCGGACTTTATATTGATTTGTTTAGTGTTTGTTTTTCAGTGCATCTTAAAGTGATTTGCTTCTTAAACAGCAATCGTAAGGTTGTAACTTGATTGACAGATTGACAAGAGAGGGACAAAAACATTTACATAGATGAATGACATTCAAGCGAGCACTTGCTTAAAATATTCTTCATAAGAAAAGCCAATTATTTACCAAATTTGTATTTTATTAATTTTCCACAGAGACCCTTTTGGCACATGACCGGCTTAACTCCTAAAGGAGCCAAAGTTTCACAGGGAGCCGATGCTTTCCTGGAAACGACGGAAAACGTTGTCAACACGATAAGGAACACAGTTGGAGCGTCCATGCTTTTGTACTGCAATTGGAAAATAAAAAAACAGAAAAGATTTGGAAGTTCGCAAGGGAACCATTTTTTAGTGGTCCGTCAACGTTAAAGAAACATTTGAGAGTTTGAAAAACGTCGACGAAACACTTTTAAGACGAGGTTATATGACCTGGATTACAAGTTGTATGTAATCGAGGTTATACGACCTGGATTACAAGCTGTAATTTGTAATATAATACAATTTATAATATAATATTTCATATTCATTACCGTTGATAAGTTTGGCACGAATTTAAGGATTGACCTCTCTTTTCGTTGTTTGTTCTAGTTTTGTAACTTCTTGCAGTACAACAAACGTTCATTAACGTCAAAATAGAATTAAGTTAATATTAGTTTAATAATAATAATAGTAATAATAATAATAATAATAATAGTAATAATAATAATAATAATAATAATAATAATAATAATAATAATAATAATAATAATAATAATAATAATAATAACTATAACTATAATAACTTAATATATAATAACTTAATAACTACCAACTCATCTCCGTGACATCCGTAAATAGATTTCAGTTCAACGTGTCCAACCAAACAATTTAAGAAAAGATTATTTTGAGTGCAGAATTGAATGCAAAGTAATTATTAGTTTTTGCTTTTCAAATAACTACGATCGGTCCAAAATACGTTAATAGTCCGATTGGACCGTCCGCTCCTATCCGCCGCACTTAACAATCACAATGGCCATTTCTAAACGTCACTATTAATTTAACAGATAACGATTTATCAATTTATCAATTTGATTTGATTTTAATTAAAGTGGTAATTTTTTTTTGTTGAGATTATTTGGCAGATTATAAGTTGTTCCAAAGTTAATGCCGTTGGTCCAAAGTTGTACTGCTGTTAGTGATTACAATACATATAACGATATAAAGAGACTATTATTCAGGTTTAACATGATTACAATCTGTCCGTCTGCCCATCCTTCAATCAGTCCATCCATCCACCTAACCCTATCCCTAATCCTTGGTCCAAAATAACTGGCAAGAATTTTTGGATTTTTTCGAACAGAAAAGCATCGTAAATCATTTTATAATTAATAATTGAAATTACCATTAAATTAACGACTTAAGTACACAGTACAAGAAGACAATCTCTGACATAGTCTCATACAGACCAGAAAGTCCAGAAATTTTGGGTGCGGTTTTTGATTCTCAATTGGTTTCATTTTGATTCTTGGTTGTCTCATCAGGACAGATTTTTTAAAATGTTTATGTCTTTTAAAGTTTAAAAACGTTTTATAAGTTAAAATTTAAAATATTAAGAATAAAATTTAAATAAATAATACACTTTTTCATAGATATGTCTTTTTCGGGCATTAATTTCAAAAAAATTTAAGAATCGAAACGTGGGATTTGAAAAAATGAAGTTTTCATTATAAATTGTTCGCCAGGTGGCACCGTTAACAATGTTACATCAATTATAAGTTAAATTGACGATCTAATTAGTCATGAATGATCATAAATCACGTTAATTAATTCACTTTTAATCATTTTTAATGAAATAAATAATTAATTTTCGGTCTGTGGCAGACATTTTTCTAATGGACAGAACACACCATCAGACTTCAGCTGCCATTGTTTATGGGGGTTATTTTGGAAAAAATATGAAAAATTAAACTCGAAACAATTTCCACGTACTTTTGGACTCTCTTTTTTTATCCGTCTGCATTCCATCGACTCTTTGAATATTGAACAGAGAAAATTATTTTTTGTTTTTTTGTTTTGGGTAGTGGTGGTGGTGGTTAAAAACACCTTCTGACCTTTCACCCACTGGGGTCCAGTGTTCGTACGAACCGTTGGCCCGATGACCAGGTTCAGCGGAACACCCTTCCCTAAAAATGTAAAACACTCCGTGCAGAGTAATTCATTCGATCCGTTTGATGGATGGAACAGAACGGACGGGGATGCTGGACCGGCCGAGTCTATAATTAGATGTTGGACCGACAGATTGATGGACAGACGGACGGACAGATAGATGGACGGTCAGACGGACGGAGAGAAACATGGTCGGATCCGGCTATGGATGACTCGTGTCATTTCCCGGCCTGGCGTCAATTTGTTGCAAGGCCTCTGCTGTCCCTAGGCTCCGGACCTTATGGACGACCGTGTCAACTTCCGGGTCATGTGACGGGGGGGCGGGGCGTGTGACGTCACAAGTAGGTCTTCATTTCCGGTTATGGTTTCGCCGCTCGGAGTAGCGCTCTCTGATAATGCGGTTAATACATTCTTTATTGGGGCTGTTTTTTCCTCTGCCGCCAGGGTAATTGTGTAGCCATGCGGTGACCTGATCATGGTGGTGATGATGATGATGATGATGGCCAAGACTGTTGGGTGATGGTCTATTGGATGGACGGACGGACGGACGGACGGATGGACGGATGGATGGATGGATGGATGGATGGATGGATGGATGGATGGATGGATGGATGGATAGATGAGCGACGTTGAGGAAGATAGCAGAGAATGGGATGTGGAAGTTTTTCGAGAGGCTGTAAAATTTCAAGTAACGCACTTTATGGTTTCTTGTACCATTTTGATGGATTGACATAAACCCTGATTGAAAAGGCGATGACGAAGACGATGACGATGACGCTCACCATCATCATCATCATCACCGTAGTCATCGCCGTCATCATCATCATCATCACAATCATAATCATCATCATCAGGGTAGCATCCCTCTCTCCAGGCTCTTTGAGTCGCACGTGCGTAACACTCGAGATAAGGAGTCTGCTTCCCATTCCGAGAGAACAACCGCCTCCTCCTCTTCTTCCTCCTCCTCCTCGTCTCCATCTTCATCTTTATCATCCCCATTCCACCCACCCTACAATGAATTTAGCACATTCCATCCATCCATCCATCCATCCATCCACCCCATCAGGTCTACTGAACTGAACTGACGCTCTTTCCGAGCGTTCGTATCTTGAGGCATACGTCTGTGATTGTGCGCTGATGTGAATGTGTGTGTGCACGTGGAACCCCCAATTCCAGAAGTATTACCATTAGTTAGTCTCTCTCGATCTCGTGGGGAGTCTTAAGAGTGCTTTGGATGGACCCCGTCTGTCCTTGGATGGCTTGGGTGGCTCGGGTCGAGTCACGGTTTGCTTTAAGCGATTTTTGTGTCTTTTTTTTTAAAATAAATTAAATATATTTTCATTTCGGAGAAGAAATAATTTAAAATTATGTGTATGGATGGATGGATGGATGGATGGATGGATGGATGGATGGATGGATGGATGGATGGATGGATGGATGGATGGATGGATGGATGGATGGATGGATGGATGGATGGATGGATGGATGGATGGATGGATGGATGGATGGATGGATGGATGGATGGATGGATGGATGGATGGATGGATGGATGGATGGATGGATGGATGGATGGATGGATGGATGGATGGATGGATGGATGGATGGATGGATGGATGGATGGATGGATGGATGGATGGATGGATGGATGGATGGATGGATGGATGGATGGATGGATGGATGGATGGATGGATGGATGGATGGATGGATGGATGGATGGATAAGACCAATTTGTCTTTCGGGAGGAAGAACAAGTTGGCCAGATTTATTGTGCTGCTAATGTTGATAACAATTTATTATCCGTAAAGAAGGAAGAAGAGGAGAATAACGACGACGACGACGAAGATGATGACGATGACGATGACGATGATGATGATGATGATGATGTTGGCGACGACGACGGGGATGATGATGATGGTAATGGTGACGACGACGACGATGGAGATGGTGTTGGCCGATGAGAACGCCAGGATGTGGAAAGGGGATAGAACATCGGATACCTGGGATGGATGGATGGATGGATGGAGAGTGGAAGGCGCGAGGGAGGGATTATGCCCTTCCTGCCCGCGGGCCACACAAGAGTAGGAGAGAAATTAAAAAATAAATACTCGCCTCCCATTCAGAGAGCTCCTCTTTATACGACCGACATTTGCACGGGGCTAGGAACAGGAGAATAATTTGCACGCTTTGAAGATTACAAGCACAATGGAAAGCCGGACGAATGGATGGATGGATGGATTGATGGATGAATGAATGAATGAATGAATGAATGGATGAATGAAAGAATGAATGGATGAATGGATGAATGAATGAAAAAATGAATGGATGAATGAATGAATGAATGAATAAATAAATGAATGAATGAATGCATGATATATGGATGCCTGGATGGGCGTATCAGTATGCGTGAATCACAATAGTCATCATCAACATCATCATCATCACCTCCACCATCACAACCTTAACCATTACCATCTTCACCATTATAGCCATGTTCATCATCATCATCATCGTCATCGTCATCATCATCATCATCATCACTTCCACCATCACTATTATCATAACCTTGAGATCACCAACACCGCAATCATCCGTTCCAGTGCCAACCATGAAGACGCAATAACTGGACAATTGTCCAAAGTCCACTTAAGGCAGAAGATGCATTCGTGAAGAGGATATGAAGACCACGGTGTAATCCACTACCCCCCCCCCCCCGCTACTCCCCACGAATGTGAGACTCTTGTACTCGGGCTGTTGTACTAGGACTAACAGTACAAGTACTGCTTTTAATGTTGCAATTGTTGTTGCTGTTGTTGTTGCTGTTGTTGTTGGTTTTGGTAATTTTCAATGCAACATCGCATACCGTGATCATTAAGCAGGTGCTTTTCGATTGTTCATGGAAATGTTGGTAATTCCAGTTATTTTTGGACAGGGGGAAATTCCGAGACAATGTCTTCCTCTATTATGTCCGACCGGAAGATTTTTGGCGGACTCTGGCGATTCCGACGAGATGGATTGATGGATGGATGGACGGATGAACGGATGGACGGACGGACGGACGGATGGACGGATGGACGGATGGACGGATGGATGGATGGACAGATGGATGGATGGATGGATGGTTGACTCATTTCAAGTGCTATCATTGCTACAAGTCTCTCGGTCAGGGACTTGATTGTCTTTCTTGTAATATGTATTTAAATGAATAATAATAATAATAATAATAATATAAAATATATTATATAAATTAATAGAATAATATGATGTTAATAATATAATAAATATTAATATTATTATTTTAAAAGATCAGAAGTGATGGAAGAAATGAAATTATTTTTATCTCCGGATGCAAATATTCCACCTGCACGGAAAACTTTATAAAACTTCTAATCCTCCAGTCATTCATTCATCTCCCGTCCGTCAGTCCATCTTCATCCTTCGTCGTCGTCGTCGTCATCATCATCGTCGTCATCTAGTGAATGTCATTGAATGAGACAAAAACATATACATGTATCTAGGACTTTTTATTAAATATTTTGTCGAATATAATAATATTAATAATAATAATAGTTAATTTATATAGCGCCGTATGCTTAGCGTCGGAGGCGCTTTGTGTCTTAATATCTTAATAAATATTACACGATTAGTTGACAAAATCAACAAAGGCGAAACAAACAAACACACAGACACGAACAAATACAAACACAGAGACACAACGACACAGGAGACAACACAACAAACCTGAGACCTCACCACCACCCACCCAAGCAGACGGTCACCCAAAAAGAGGTGATTCATGAATAATTAATGACATACAACCATTTGCCATCGTTAACAGCTTAATGCTAATCGTCACAAAAAATATTACGATACGCCCACTCCATAATAATAATAGTAATAATAATAATAATAATAATAATAATAATAATAATAATAATAATAATAATAATAATAATAATAATAATAATAATAATAATAATAATAATAATAATAATAATAATAATAATAATAATAATAATAATAATAATAATAATAATAATAATAATAATAATAATAATAATAATAATAATAATAATAATAATAATAATAATAATAATAATAATAATAATAATAATAATACAGTTATGATTAATATTAATTATCGACGTCACCATCATCCATGAATAATATTAATAATTACAGTATCATCATAGTTGTGCATAATAATGTTGTTATTATAACCACGAAAGACTCGATCTTCGGCTGAGTTTTCATCACGTGACCAGGCGCGTCAAGCCGGAAGTGACGCGCCGAGTGCCGTGCAACCGTTGCCATGCCAACCGTTGCCGGGCAAAAAACGTGGAAAAACACTTCCGTGAGAAAAAACGTTCGAGAAAGTCACATTTTTCGAGGCCTTTTTTGGAGTCCATCGCTGGAAAAGGCTATCCGTGAATTCTTCCATCCATCCATCCGTCCGTTTTACACTTGTCCATCTGTCTGTCCAATCATCCATCCAGCCATGTATTCATTCATCCATCCATCTGTAAATTCGTTCATTTCCTGACCTAGAAGTTTTGAACTGAACCCAACAAAGTCGTCATCATCATCATCATCATCCCCTTCCTCACCTCATCACCATCCATGCCATCAACGTGTCATTCTCTCTTCCTCCTCCTCCTCTTCCTCTTCCTCCTCATCTTCCTACCTGCCGGAGAAACACACACCTGTTGAATTATGGAGGGCATAATTCCGGTATAATCAAAACCTACAGCCCGCTCTTTATAGACGACATGACACTTCCATGACACGGAGTCCGTGTTGGCTCCATCTCCTTCTTCTTCTTCTTCATCATCAACCTCATCCTTTGCTCCTTTTTGCTTTCATTCTTTCCATCTTTTCCTCTTTTGCGTGCGTGCCTGTGCGTGTGTGTGTGTGCTGGCGCGCGTGCGTGTGATGGCGCAGTCTTTTTTTTGTGGACTGTCAGAGGAAAAAATAGTTACAAGTATGAGCCACCTTAATAGTCCTTTATGTCGTCTGGACTTCCCCTGGAAGTTATTACGATGGAGATGATGATGCTGACGACGATGACGATGACGGCATTGAATAAATGTATGAATGAATGGATGAATGAATGGATGAATGAATGAATGAATTGATGAATGAATGGATGAATGAATGGATGAATGAATGAATGGATGAATGAATGGATGAATGAATGGATGAATGAATGAATGTATGAATGAATGGATGAATTAATGATTCTTGATGAATGAATCTCAGAATTTGGGGGATAAAAATCTTGCTTCATTTTCACCAATTAAAGTTTTTATTACCATCTTCGTCTTCGTCTTCATCTTCCGAATTTAAAATTAAAAAAAAATTTTTTTCTTCCCATTAAAACTGAAAGTCTCAAACACCACGAGCGCCATCGTCGTCGTCATCATCATCATCGCCTCCATCATCGTCGTCGTCGTCGCCGTCATCGTTCGATATATCGTTTGAAGAATTGAGAGCAGACGATTTTCCAGGAGCAGATGCAGAGCGCGGACACGTTTCAAATCCTCTCCACTTCATCCTCGTCGTCATCCTCCTCCTTCTCCTTTTCCTCCACTTGGACCTGATTTCTTTAACCTCGAAACCACACACCCGTCCGTTTATCTGTCCGTCCTTCGTCCATCCATCCATCCATCCATCCATCCATCCATCCATCCATCCATCCATCCATCCATCCATCCATCCATCCATCCATCCATCCATCCATCCATCCATCCATCCATCCATCCATCCATCCATCCATCCATCCATCCATCCATCCATCCATCCATCCATCCATCCATCCATCCATCCATCCATCCTCCCATCCATCCATCCATCCATCCATCCATCCATCCATCCATCCATCCATCCATCCATCCATCCATCCATCCATCCATCCATCCATCCATCCATCCATCCATCCATCCATCCATCCATCCATCCATCCATCCATCCATCCGTCCATCCATCCGTCCATCCATCCGTCCTTCCGTCCGTCCGTCCCATTTCAAAATTGAAAATAAAAAAAACCGCGCAGGAGAAAATAAGAATTAAAGGTAAAAATATTTCACGGCATTCACGGAGCCACCGTCGTTCGTGTTGATTTCTGAGTCTCGTTCGATTCGCTATCAGTCGTGGTTTGCGACTGAAAAGAGAAGCGATCGGTTGCTTTAAAACGGATCCATTTCCAGGGCTCTTAATTTTGCGACAATTTAGACTTTAATTCTGGGAATTTAAGGATTCGATTAAAAAAAAAATAGTGGAGGAAAGAGAGAGATAGAGTGAGTGAGTGAGTGAGTGAGTGAGTGAGTGAGTGAGTGAGTGAGTGAGTGAGTGAGTGAGTGAGTGAGTGAGTGAGTGAGTGAGTGAGTGAGTGAGTAAGTGAGTGAGTGAGTGAGTGAAAGAGTAAAAGAGAAATATAGGAGTGCAAAAAAAGGTATCATTTAACTTGATTTATGAATGAAAATAAAAATAAATCCAGAATAAACAATTATTTTGGCTTCTCGAATTCCTCCTCTCAAGTAACAAACACTTCCTCTATAAGAAAGAGGAAGAGGAAGACGAAGAAGAAGTAAAAGAAGATCATATCCCTTGTCTTTCTATAACGACCCCTAATCTACCCAACCACTCACCCATTCAACCAAACCATACCCCATCACCCTTACCGGCCTGAAATGCCGCTAACGATCTAGCGATCCAAATACTAGGGAGGCTGTAAGTTGGACTTAGCAGTCACCTTTAATTGCCAGGGAGAGCCAATTTACCTGCTGAGATGTGTGGCTGTTGGCTTAATTAAGTCCAGTGTCTCTAATGAAAGGGGGATATAAAATAAAAGAAAAAAAAATAGAGGAACAGACAGAGACAGACGGACAGATAGAGAGAGAGAAAGAGAGAGAGAGAGAGATAGAAGGAGAGAAAGGGAAAGAAAGAAAGGAAGAAGAAGAAGATGAGGCGGAGCAGGTCTGATTTAGAATCGAGTCTCTGACTTTTTTTTTTATTTTGAAAGTGCAACTTGTTCTGGTCACGTGACATGCGAGGATGAGGAGGAAGAGGAAGAGGAAGAAGAAGAAGAGGAGGCGGGGAAAAGTCAACTGTCAATCAAACGGTCAACCGAACGATCAATCAATCGTCTCGTCAAGAATACGTTCAATCGCTGAACGTTCCAAGAATACCCGTGGATTTGAAGACGACGACGACGATGATGATGGAGATGACGATGTCGATGAAAGATTCCAAGCACGCGAAAAGTGGGTCGACGAAAACTTCATTTTGTCATTTAATAATTTTAAAATTTAAAATAAAATTCAAAATTTAAACTTTATTTTATTAAAAGGATTTGATTGAAAAAATGTTCGAAAATGTTTAAATTTAAATTTTAATAATTTTTTTTTCTGTTTTAGTGATAAAAAGAATGATGGATATCTTGGAATAGAAAAACAAGATGAGATGACACGAGAACCGTTTTGGAATGGAATTGAATTTCAGAGAAGCGTTCGATGGATGGATGGATGGATGGATTGATGGATGGATTGATGGATGGATGGATTGATGGATGGAGATATGTATTGATGGATAAATGGGTAGACCGATGGATATATATAGATGGACAGACGGACGGATGATTGGAAAGACCGATGGATGTATGTAGATGGATGGATGGATGGACGGATGTATGGTCGACTGGATGAGTGAATGATGTAAGATGGAGAATTTGTCAAGGCGCAGACTAGAAATGGATGGTCAGATGAGAACTCATGAGCTGTCATGAATTATCCAACGCCGACGGTAAAAAACACCCCCCTAACGCAAGCGCATTCGACAGTAAAACATCCGCAATGTTTCGTACCATCCATCCATCCATCCATCCGTCTGTCCATACGTCCATTCGTTCATCCATCCATCCGTCCGTCCATCCATCCATCCGTCCATTCGCCCATCCATCCACCCGTCTGTCCATCCGTCCATTCGTTCATCCATCCATTCGTCCGTCCATTCGTCCGTCCATCCATCCGTCTGTCCATTCGCCCATCCATCCATCCGTCTCTGTAGCAGCGTAAAAGCAGGTTGGATGGATGGATGGGCTCGTTGATGGATGGATGGTGTAATAAATGAGGACATGGAATCGATTCCAAGGGGTCAAAGGTCGTACAAACGGAAGGCGACGTGTCAAGAATAAATAGTTAATGAGCGTTATTATTATTATTATTATTATTATTAATATTATTATTAAAATTATTAAAAATAATGTTTTAATGTAATTTAAATCAATATATGATAATGATGTTGTAAATTAGTTTCGCTGGATAAAAGGACGGATGGACATTTGGAAGGAACGGAGAAATGGATGGATGGACGGATGGATGAACGGATGGATGGATGGATGGACGGATGAACGGATGGATGGATGGATGGATGGATGGATGGATGGATGGATGGATGGATGGATGGATGGATGGATGGATGGATGGATGGATGGACGGATGGACGGATATCGATGGATCGATGGATGGATGGATAATGCGGAGGAATGCATTAGAAGTTTTTCTTCTAAATTTCACATGTTTTATTCGACCGAATTGTACCCGCTCGTCATACCGAAAGGAACACGTACAGAGTGTGGAATATACGATCATGAAGATATAATAGTAGCTGTGATGATGATGACGACGACGACGACGACAAACATGGCGGCTTTAGGTGAATAGGTGACGTCTGCTCTGCACCGAATGAACCCATACGGAATGCCTCATACGGAGTATCAAATGGTCATTAACGACAACCAATCAAGCGTGACTTAACATTCCTAACGAACGTCTACCTGGAAAAGAACGACGAAGACGATGGATGTGACGGTGGATATGAAGGATGTTATTGCTGCTGCAGCTGCTGCTGCTGCTGATGATGATGATGATGATGATGGCTATGAGAAGATCTTTCACTTCATTACGAGATCGTCAACATTATCACATCACCACCACCCCCAGTCATCTTCTTCCTCCTCCTGCTCTTCCTCCTCCTCCTCCTCCTCCTCATCATCATCATTATCATCATCAAGATCGCCGCTAATTAAAATCTTTTTCCAGCAAATCATCGACATCACTGGACTTCACCAATAAAGCCGTCGTCGTCGTCATTACAGCCACACACACACTATACATAGCCACGCTGCTGGCCCGCCTGCGGCCCACATGTGGCACCACAATCCATTTCCCCCTCCCCATGCCCTCTCCCTTCTCTCCCCTTGGGTTGAAAGTAGTGGATCGTAAAGGTCGCACCGGAGTTCCGCCCTGCCGACGCTAATACTTTGCCATACCTT
>CM067530.1:10945000-10952500 GCA_034509925.1 Hirudinaria manillensis | reverse complement strand
AACGAAGTCACGAACCGACCCATAGACCTCAAACCGTCACCCCAACTCTTCACCCCAACTCCTCACTCCAACCCATCACCCCATTCTCTCCAGCACCCGAGCAGCATTCAAAATCCGGATCCAAACCCCACATGGAAAGCCTCCTGTCAGCCAGAGGGAAACATGACACCGAATCACGGAGCTGGAAAAATGTTTGCCTTTCCAGGTGTTTGCTGTCGAAACTTGCGCCTGTTTTTATTGGCGCCATCGATTCCATCCTTTTGACGGGAGAAGGGTGGTCGGACGATAATAATAATAATAATAATTAAAAAAAAAAACTAAATAAATAAATAAATAAATTAATTAATAATCAAATAATAGACAAATGATTAAATAAATTGATCAATCAATCAATTAATAGATAAATAAAATTTAAAAAAAAAAGAATAAAATTAATGAAATCAATCAGACTCATGGAGGTAATGAACTTCTAATGAGGTCGTCAAATGATTTCCAAACCCATTGTTGTTGCTCTTGTTGCCGTTGTTGTTGCTGTTGTTGTTGCTCTTGTTGCCGTTGTTGCTGCTGTTGTTGTTGCTGTTGTTGTTGCTATTATTGTTGCTGCTATTGTTGTTGCTCTTGTTGCCGTTGTTGGTGCTGTTGTTGTTGCTATTATTGTTGCTGCTATTGTTGTTGCTCTTGTTGCCGTTGTTCTTGCTATTGTTGTTGTTATTGCTGTTGTTGTTCACATAGCGCCAAAATAATGAATTTAAATTTCAAAACTGCACGATTTCCACGTTTGTAAGTATGCAAGAAGTTTTCCTTCAATTTTCATTTTTTAGTCTCTCGAAAAAGAAAGGTTTACTAATCTCGCTTTTCCTCCATCGTCGTCGTCATCGTCATCCCCATTATCGTCGTCATCTACGTCGTCATCATCGTCGTCGTCTTCGTCACCATCATCATCGTCATCGTCATCATCTTTACAATCATTAAAATTCTGAGAGTTAAAAATCTATCAGCTGTTTCCAATTATCCATTTATTTAAACTGACGATTTTATTTTAAATTAGATTTTAATTTCAATTTAATTTTTATCTTAATTAATTTTAATTTTAATTAATCATAATTTTAATTTAATTTTAATTTTAATTAATCGTAACTCGACTGGACACCAGGTGTCGCTGTGAACCAATTTTTTGAGGTTTACGGTCTGCCCAAGTGATGTCCACTTGTGAATATTTCAATAGCATTTCATGGGACGCCATCTTTATCCTCTCTTTTTTTTATTAAATTGAATTAAATTCTTAATGGGTTTTAAAGGAAATAATTTATTAAGTTATTATTACTTTTTATGTACCTTTTTTTATGACGTAACTATCAAGAAAATATGACGTGAGTTATGATTTGAGTTATGTAGAGGTGAATTTATACAATTTTTGACATAAAATAATAATAATAATAATAATAATAATAATAATAATGTGGATAATAGTTAATTTGTTATATAATTAATATTTAGAATTAATAATTTTCTGCTTTGTTTATTTAAAAAACTTTAATTCACCGCCACGAAGATGATGAGGAAGACGACTGCGCGGATGAATATCAACATTTGCAGAGCAAACATCTGCGGATGGAAAATAGATTATTTTAATTGAAAGACATTTTAAAAATTATTTCTCAAAAAAAAATAAAAATAAAAAAAAATATTTCTCAAAAATAAAAATAAATAAATAAATAAATATTTCCTCATTTTGCTGAAATTATTTTTTAAATTTATTTTAAAAAATGCGTAAATTGAATTCTGATAGTTTCTCAAGGACGGATTGGAGAACATATCCAGCTTCTTGGAATCTAATTTGAATACTAATTAATATTAATGAAAAACTAATTGTTATTCATGTAATTAATAATAGACGAAGTAAATTAATCATTCTGGGTACCGTTAATAATAATAATAATAATAATAATAATAATAATTTTAATAATTTTAATAATAATTTTAATAACAATAATAAGATAATAATAATAATAATACATAATAATAAGTAATGTTATTATAAATTATTAATTTATAAATTGATAAAATTTTTGAAAAACATTCCTTTGAAATTGGGAGTAGGTAGCTCTGACGTCATTTAACGCATCGTTGGTCAATGTAGGTGCCTTCAAAGGAAAGAAATTATAAAATAATAATAATAATAATAATAACAATCATCATCATCATCATCATCATCATCATCGTCGTCATCGTCGTCGTCGCCATCATCGAATCGTCAAATTATTTAAAAATTAATATTTTGTCTTCTTTGACAATTTCAAGGTCGTGCATGTTGCGAGCAATTAAAACAAATAGTTTAAGAATAATTACAAGGCCATTATTATTATTATTATTCAATAATTTTGCGTTAATTATTTCTTAATTACGCATAGCCACGACACGAGAGGCAAAAGACCATCGTCGTCATCATCGTCATCATCATCATCACCGTCGTCATCATCGTCATCATCATCATCATCGTCATCGTCATCATCACCGTCGTCATCATCGTCATCATCATCATCATCGTCATCGTCATCATCACTGTCGTCATCATCGTCATCATCATCATCATCGTCATCGTTGTCATCATCATCACTTCCCTTTAAAGATGTTGTTTAATATAGTTTATGCGATTGCATGCCATCGTTTTTAGCTCCTCCATCATCATACTCTACATCAGCAACAGAGGTGGCATTAATAATAATAATAATAATAATAATAATAATAATAATAATAATAATAATAATAATAATAATAATAATAATAATAATAATGATAATAATAATAATAATAATAATAATAATAATAATAATAATAATAATAATAATAATAATAATAAAAATAATAATAATAATAATAATAATAATAATAATAATAATGATAATAATAATAATATTAATAATAATAATAATAATAAGTATTAAAAAATATAATAATAAAAAAAAGCCAACGAAATTATTTGTAATTCTGGAGCTTCAATTAAAACGTTCTTTTGATTCCCTTTTTATGTGGAAAATTCAATAATTACGATCGTGGACAATCATCATTTCTAGATGGATGGATGGATGGATGGATGGATGGATGGATGGATGGATGGATGGATGGATGGATGGATGGATGGATGGATGGATGGATGGATGGATGGATGGATGGATGGATGGATGGATGGATGGATGGATGGATGGATGGATGGATGGATGGATGGATGGATGGATGGATGGATGGATGGATGGATGGATGGATGGATGGATGGATGGATGGATGGATGGATGGATGGATGGATGGATGGATGGATGGATGGATGGATGGATGGATGGATGGATGGATGGATGGATGGATGGATGGATGGATGGATGGATGGATGGATGGATGGATGGATGGATGGATGGATGGATGGATGGATGGATGGATGGATGGATGGATGGATGGATGGATGGATGGATGGATGGATGGATGGATGGATGGATGGATGGATGGATGGATGGATGGATGGATGGATGGATGGATGGATGGATGGATGGATGGATGGATGGATGGATGGATGGATGGTTAATCTACAATTAAGTGTGGTTTGGAGACTGGGCTGGGAATCCCCAGGCATGACCAATACATTATTGGTTGCCAATGGCGGCTGGCAAATAGAAACCAAGATCCCGTGATAGATTGGCATAGCACTAAAATACTGAACGCGTAGATTTGTATACGGATGGATTGATGGAATGACAGAGGGACAAACATGATATTTCCTATCATTTCCACATCATCATCACCACCACCATCACCATCATCGTCATCATTGTATCATCTTCCTCCTCCTGGTCTTCAAGTGGAGGGCTGGTTGTCATGACAACCGGAGTCGTTTGGTTTCTCCGTAGTTTAGCAACTACTCGGTTTTTCCAGCCTTGGAAGAATTTCAATCTGCAACGTTTAAAGTACTACTATTGGAAAGTACTGTTGCCTCAAAGTACTGATACTCTAAAAACTACACCTTACTCGGAACACATGCAAAGTTAACGGGCATCATATTTTCATAATTTCTCCTGAAAAGCGTCAAAAAGATAAAATGGAAATTCCAAAATCCTCAGCCTAAAGCCTCTTCTCGATGGATTTTGTTTTCTCCCTAACCTTCCTCTCTTGGTACTCGTCATTCTTCCACCACCTGTCTGCTCATTCGCTCGCTCCGTCACCTTCACCTTCCTTCCACCCCTCTCGGCGTCTGCAACTTTTTCCAGACCCCGTCCAATCGGCCGGCCAACCAGGCCGATGAGCATCGAAATTCATTAAGAAGATGCAAATGTCAGACCCGGGTCGTAGCAGGAGACCGAGCGAGACATTAATCCCGGGGGAATAAATCAGGAATCTCTTGCACTCAATCGTACGCAGTGCTTTTCCCCTATTCAACTGCTCTTTCCTGCGTTGTGTTGTATTGTATTGTATTGTATTGTATTGTATTGTATTGTATGGTATTGTGTCGTGTTGTATTGTATTGTATCGTATCGTGTTGTATCGTGTTGTGTTGGGTCGTGTTGTGGACTAATGTTTCGACGATGTGGTTTCGGCTGTCCACGTTTTTCCCAATTGAAGGATGGAAGGATGGATGGACAGGTGTAGAGGTGATATTGGATGACAAATACATGAAGAGCTAATTTATTCAGTACAGTTACGTAACTGATGATGTTCTTTTGGCATAATAAACTAATAATAATAATAATAATAATAATAATAATAATAGGATCCGTCATAATTTCAGCAATATAATTATATTCCTTAAAAGTGAAAAGCTGGGAAATAATCCAAATCCGAAAGGCAGGACAAGTGCTCGCGGTGGCTAATTGATTTTTTTTTCCTTCAACGGTGTGAGGCTCTTCTGTACTTGAATTAAAGGGTACTAAGGATGATATACGGATGGGTGGGTGGATGGATGGATGGATGGATGGACGGACGGACGGACAGACGGATGGATGGATGGATGGATGGATGGATGGATAGATGGATTGATGGATGGATGGATGGAGGGAGGATTCGATAAATGGATAGATAGAGAGACTCTATGAATGAAAATGTCCCTGGTAGCTGTTGAAAGACGAATGGTATTCGAGGACTGATTAATAAGGATGGGTTGATGGAATATGTATCGTTTGGATGGAAGGAAGGAAGGAAGAGAAAAGAAATGAAAAAAAAAATAAATAGGTGGATTACTAACTGACTCGTACTGATAGGAGGCTATATATTTGAGCGGAGTGAAGGACGGATGAATGAATGTATGGATGGATGGATGGATGGATGGATAGATGGATAGATGGATAGATGGATGGATAGATGGATGGATGGACGGATGGATGGACGGACGGATGGATGGAGACAAACACGCATTCAGGGAGAGCCATCAGAGTCAATGATGTATTGTGTCCGGTATTATACCCGCAACGATTAGTACACCTAAAACACCTTAAAGTATACAAACGTCCAAACACGCGCCGAGCAAACAATTTTAAATATGAAGTTTCAAAGATCCGTTTCATCGTCTGTCACTCAGACAAACTCAGTACCGAAGTCTTACAAAACGTTTTGCCGTCTCGGTCTGCGATACTCGTCCAGACTTAGTATTGTACAATGTAGTACAGAGTACAGAGTGCTCAGTATCGCTATCATCTTAGCGTGAGTGATGATGTTAGACTGACGCAACAGACTGGAGGGGACGAAATTTGAGAATCCATGAACTGATGAATGGATAATGTCGTTAGAAAAATATTTCGCCCCAGAAATATTCAGAATATTTGATGCGAATCTGAGAATTAAGCTGGTCTACACCGTCATGTATCCTAACAAATGATATCATATAATGATGGGTATCTGCACAAGGAGATATCATGTAATAATGGTATCATTAGAAAGGATACCATGTAATGATATCATGTAAGGATCGTATCTGCACAAGGGGATATCATGTAATAATGGTATCATTAGAAAGGATACCATCTAATGATAGTTTAACTACAGGAGACTAAAGAAGCATTCCAACTTGAGATACATTTTCAATTAAGGGCAATCATCGAAAAGGCAGCACCAAGAGCCGGTCAAAGAGGATGAATAAGGAACGGACTGACGAGGACATTGACGGGGACATCCAGAAGAACGGAGGGGGTTGGTGAGTGAGACAAGCCTTTTATGCTCCGCTCGTTGATTCGGAGAGTGCTTCTAAATGGGCTGATGTTTTTATTGACTCTGGCGACTACCACGACGACGATGACGACAATCCACAGCGAAGACAACGACAACAGCGGTGTTGACAACATCATCGCCGTCATGGTCACCGTCATCGTCATCGTCATTATCATCGTAATCGTCATCATCGTCATTATCGTCGTCGTCGTCATCGTCCTACTGACATTAAGAAATATCGTGACTCTCTCTCCCAGCGGGCCAGTGGCTGTCAAAACAGATGAGAGTAAAAAGTAGGTCTTCGATCCCGCGCGGCGAATCTCCCGGGGATGGTGCGCTACATAAATACTTAAGCGACGCTGATTGGTCACGGGCTGACCGGAAGGTGCGCTATACAAATGGGCCTTTTTTCTATTCGTACCGGAAATACACTCCTCCAGAAAGTTGCAAAAACACGCACAGCTGTTTCGAGTCGCACAAATGTACGTGAAACCAACATACACGACAACATTATTTGATGTTTGTTTGTTTGTTTGTTTATTTATTTGTTTGTCAAAAACAAGAAAAAAAAGATGTCAGCCAAAAGCATTATCTGTCATCTGAACGGCAGAGGTCAGTACACAACGCTTTCGTTGCGTGCCTTTTAAGTACATGACGATCAGTAGTACTTGGATGGATGGGCTGATGGACGGACGGATGGATGTCATGTGATCGCCTTCATCAACATCCAAGTGACCACTTAACTCGTAGTCCGTGTTGTCATTAAGTAGCTGAGTGTTTTCCGCTTCAGGCTGAGGGCAATTTGAGGTTAGTCCTTCCTTCTTCAATCCATCCATCCATCCATTCATTAATTCAAGCATCCATCCATTCATTCATCTATCCAACCGTCTGTCTGTCCGACCATCCATCAATCCACTCATCCATCCAACTGTCCACCCATCAGATCCTTTCTTAACCTTCCTGACATGTTTTTTGCTTATAACAATTCCAGCACATCCTCCATAATTTAACTCGAGTTACCTTATCAACTGATAAACTAATAGACTCATTCATCAATCAACCAACTAATTCAACAATCGTCCAAACGTAAACAACAACAACAACAACATCATCATCATCATCAACAACAACAAAACCCCATAATTATTCCGTATGCTCGTCATTCGCGGCCGGACATTGATCAGGTGCGCATCAGGTGTCGGCGCTTAGTCACAGCGCTGGGCGTATAAAACCATGACGCTTGCGTGTCCGACGTCTTTCAGACTGGAGTCATCGCTCGGGATGCGTCATGCATTGACGCCTGTTCATCTTCCTAGC
>CM067530.1:10937500-10940000 GCA_034509925.1 Hirudinaria manillensis | reverse complement strand
AATATTAATGCCTGTCATATTCGGTGTTTTTGGTGCTGAGATTCGTTTTCAGATAAAATAAATTCTTCGATATCAAGTGCAATCTTACATATTGATCTAGAAAGAATAATTATTGAATACAACAGTATCATAATCATGGTAACTCATATTGGCAATAAGTCGTTCATTTTGGTCCGGGGTCTGAGACTTGCACGTCGCGTGGCTCCCAATTTGTGGCCCACCTGACAAATTTTGTCCCAACCTCCAAATCGCGTTTCAGATCCAACGCCGGAGTCTGTCCGTCACTCACTCACTCACTCACTCACTCACTCACTCACTCACTCACTCACTCACTCACTCACTCACTCACTCACTCACTCACTCACTCACTCACTCACTCACTCACTCACTCACTCACTCACTCACTCACTCACTCACTCACTCACTCACTCACTCACTCACTCACTCACTCACTCACTCACTCACTCACTCACTCACTCACTCACCCATCCACTCAATCAGTCTCTCACCACCCACTCAATCACTTACTCACTCACCCATTCACTCATTCACGTCAAAAATCTTCCAGTAATTAATAATAATCTTTCGGCAGTCAATCAAAATCTTTCATTAAATACTTTTCCAATAACACATCTGAGAAATCGGTTTTAGTCGTAGGGGGGAATAAATAAATTAAAGTCCATAAAAAGAAATATAATAATAATTATAATTATTATTATTAATATTATTTTTTGCAAATAATTAAATATAATAATTTCCCAAACGGATATGCAAATAAATACAATACAATGCAATACAAACAATTGTATATTTCCGAACACAAGAGCGACCGATTTGTCGTGAAAAAACAAAAACAAACATAATTTTGGCAAATATTATTCGTCATAATTTCTGGATTTTTTTTTACTCAGCCAAAATGTCACCAGTTAATTGGCTTGTGGCGTCGCTTTTCGACAGGTTTTCTGAAATTTCAAAGATTTCCTCTGAAAATATCTTGAAAATAATAATAATAACAATAATAAGAATAATAATAAGAATAATAATAATAATAATAATAACAATAGCAACAATATTAATAATAATAATAATGATAATAGTAAAAAAAAATAATAATAATAATAACAGCAAAATTAATAATAATAATAATAATAATAACAAAAGTAATAATAAAAAAAGAAACTAAAATTAACGAGCGCTTTTTATGCCTCGCGTTTCCTTGGCGCGGGGATGGATTGAAATCCAATTGCGCATTTATATAGCGCACGTTTGTAGCCTCGCGGGCGTCGTTCGACGGTTTTTGTGGCCGGCCTTCTGTTCGACTCGAACGCCCGATAGATGGCGTCTGGCTATGTTGTCTTTGCATTTTCCCAACAAAGGAATGGATTTTTGTTCCAAGAAAGGATATGTTCTTTTGTTTTTTTTTTGCTTTAATTTAAGTTTTTCTTTTTTTTTTTTACAAAATTTGAATTATTTTCTACCGACTAACTAAAATTGTGTGGAGCTGGGAGGTCAATGTACTTTAAATTGTCGCTATAGAGAGACAGCAACAGCAACAACAACAACACTGCAGTGTTATCCAGAAGCAGCAACAACAACAACAACAGCACCGATTTCAAGACAGGAGTACAAAATTTATTGCGAATAAATTACACCTGCACTTCCAGTCATGATTACAGTGTTGTTGTTGTTGTCGTTGTTGTTGATATTGTTGTTATTGTTGATGTTGTCTTGACGACTGTTTACAAACATTTTTGTCGTTGTTTTAACAATTGTTTTTTAATGATTGACAACTAAAGGTTTGGCCATGTTGGAATATTCTTCTTCTTCTTCTTCTTCTTCTTCTTCTTATTATTATTATTATTATTATTATTATTATTATTATTATTATTATTATTATTATTATTATTATTATTATTATTATTATTATTATTATTATTATTTCTTGGTCTGTATCAAGGCGTGGGAGTAGGCTCCAATCAATTGCAATCATAGCGCCGTTATTGCGCTAAACGAATGCCAGGCATCCCAAAGCTAAAGGAACATTTTCAAGAAAAGCATCAGCAATTTGTTACGAATTTACAAGTATAATTCCTTTAAAATTGTTATAAAATAATAAATGTTATATAATAATAATAATAAGAACAACCATCGAAAATAATTGCATTTATATTGCACTTGGAAGAGATTCAAAAGGAAGTGCAAGAACTTCAAATAAATTATTTATAAACTTTTTATAAACGCATAAATTTAAAGAAACGTGAATAAAAAAAAACACACACGCACACGTGTCAAGAGCATGACGCTATGGAAATTAAAATTAAACTGAAATTTCCAGATAGCGAAGAAAATTGCTTAAAATTATGATATAATAAAATTGCTACGTGTCTATAATTTAACCTTGACCCTTTGACCCTGGCTTGAACTTGAACACACGCACCTTTGAAGTTTGCAACCCTAACATCAACAAACACCAACCCAAACTACAACAAGTGTAATCCTA
>CM067530.1:10925000-10932500 GCA_034509925.1 Hirudinaria manillensis | reverse complement strand
TGAATTTTCAGGATTTTTCTCTAATAAATATGACAAAATTCGAAATGAAAATATTTTATTTTTGAAATTTATTTGCGAAAAATAATTTAATACTCAGAATTAATTTCCAGCAAACGTCTTCTGATTTGGAAGCGGAATTGTTTGCGACTTTCGATGAATATAAGTTTAAAATTGAAAAAAAAAGGTAGATTTAAATCGAATAAAAAGATTCTGACGTTGGGCGATCCCTGCTTTTCTGCAATTTGTTCTGCAAATCCTTGACTTGAGATTTGAGAAAAAAATAAAAAAATAAATAAAAAATAAACTAAAAGTGAAAATAAAAGCAGAATTTATTTCATCAGGTCTTAGAAATCTTCGCGACAAGTACAGTGGCCGTGTAAGGGCTTTCAAGACTTGTAGACATGAAGGCCAGTACCATGATGGCAGTACTTGTCCTCCAACTCCTGGCGGCTTCGGGTCTTGAAATGCAGACGGCGCTAGATAATTCCTCTGATCCCATCAACAACAGCAACTACAGCAGCAGCAACAACACTGCCAACAACGACGACAGCAACAGCGACAGAGAGGTCGTGAAACGATTTCGCATCGTCGAAGAAATGAACCCGGGCACACTGGTGGCCGACCTCAAGAACGACCTTGACCTGAGATCGCAATTTCCGGCAGAGGTCATGGACGACCTGAACTTTGTCGTACTGAACAGGCAGGATCAATTTTTCTCACTGGAGCAGAGATCGGGGATTTTGAGGACGAAAAAGAAGATCGACAGAGAGTCCCTCTGTCCCAATCTTATGACGTCGCAATCAGTGTCGTTGTCCTCTTCCTCTTCTTCCTCCTCCTCCTCCTCATCCTTTTCCTCATCGTCGTCATCGTCGTCGTCGACGGCAAGTTATCGCTCAAGGCGAGAGTTGAAGTTATTCGATCAAATGGCTGCGAACCATTCTCTCGCTTCTCCTCGCCTATTATATTCTCATTCAACATCGTCGTCGACGTCATCATCATCATTATTATTATCGTCGTTGTCATCATCACCATCATTATCTCCGTCGTCGTCGTCGTCATCATCATCAACAACAACGAGCATGACAGAGGGGACACCGCCCAGCGGTCAGAGACCATCCACTCAGCATTATAATCATAATCACCACCACCATCATCATCATCATAACCATCCTCTTCCTCGTCGTCGTCGTCATCATAATCGTCCGAAGAGAATGACGACGACGAAGACTACGACGGAAGAGTGTTATGTCAGACTAGACGTCATCATACAGCCTCTGAGATACTATAAGATCCTTCGTCTTAGGATCGACGTCGTCGACATCAATGACAACGCACCTCAATTCCTCCAAGATCGGCACCGGCTTTCCATACCGGAGTCAGTCGAGCCACTGGCCACGTTCCTGGTACCGCCGGCTACGGATCTCGACGGGCCCAGTAACGGCATAGTCGGCTACGAGATGGTACCCGACTTGGACGAGTTCGAGTTACTGTACCGGCCCAGAAACGGCACTTCAGCGGCCGGAAATCTGCTGCGTCTGTCGCTGAAGAAGAGATTGGACAGGGAAGCTGTTGGTTCGTACTCTTTCAAGGTTTGTCAGAGGTTGTTGATATTGTATGCTTAAGTTGGTTGGTTGGTTAATGCTAATGACGTTTCTGATGCTATGCCCCTTACGAATAAACCATTATTATTACTATTAAATTTTATTATTAATGCAGTTGTCCTTATTATAATTTGTTTATTATTATAACGTTTATAGCAACGACGAGGGAAGGACTCTATTGCTTCGAATATTCATATAGCGCTCCCTGTCGCCATGAATTTCCAGACGTGCAAACTGATTTGCGAACTTTTTAAACATAAATACCCTTTTTTTTTTAAAACGTTACCTCCATGGATCAATGTTGACCCTCCTCTGGAGGTCACAATATAGTAAAAGCCAGTCTCAACAAAAAACCACCAACGTACCTTAAAGCAGTCCATAAATAAGTCTGATCAACCAATATCTCACGAAATAATCTTTCATTAACCCGCCGTAAAGAACACTAAAGTAGAAACCGGGAAATCCAAAGCAGGGTTCGAACCCGAGACCTCTCGCTCCATCAACCTACTTATCGCCAACTTGGCAGACATCAAAAGCGAATGATTGGTGGTCCATAAGTTAAATTAAGCCATCAAATTCGGCGCTAGTCGGGCGCTAGACCGGATTGAAATATTGCGCAGCATAAATTATGCGCCGTGAAGTTATGAGATCCTTTTGCGCCCGGAGATTGATCTCAGGACTTCTATAAATCTTCCGCCACCCGCTTGTCTTTCGTTCAGTTCCTGTATTGCCGTCTGCAATGCAATTCGCAAATATAATATAATTTACCAGAGACGGTAATAATAATAACAACAATTGTAAGAATAACAACAACAACAATAACAATGATAATACACATAAATTAATTGATAATAAACGCGATTACGAACGATTATCCTAATTTGGAGCATTTATTAAAAAAGATTTCTCGTTAGCATTAGATCGACAAAACGAATGACTTTTCGATATCCATCGACATCATTACCACCACCACCTCCTTATTTACTATAATAATAATTATTATTATAACCATCATCAACGTAATCACCGTCAGCATCATAGTCCTCGTCTCCAACATCGTCATACACACACATCCTTAACCATCCTCACCCTCAACCACCCAGGTCCTGGCCATAGACGGTGGCAGTCCACCACTAACCGGGACCATAGAAGTATCGGTCGAAGTCATCGACGTCAACGACAATCCGCCCCAATTCGAAAATTCGACCTACGAGGTCAGCGTACCGGAAGACGTCCAGCGCAAGCAGACAATATTGCGCCTGCGCGCGCACGACAGAGACGACGGCGGCAACGGCCGCGTCACATACTTCCTGAGCGACCAGTCGAACGCTGAATTCGGTCACGTGTTCGGCATCAATAGAGAGCTTGGCCGTCTCTACGTCAGGACGGAATTGGATCGCGAGAAGCAAGACGTCTACCTCCTCTACGTCGTAGCCCAAGATTCGGCGACCGGCGACTCGCTAGCGACACAGGCGACGGTGGTCGTCAGGGTGACGGACGTCAACGACAACGCGCCGACCGTACGCGTCAACCGAAAGCGAACACCAACGGAGCTGGCCTCGACGTCCGCCAACGGAACGTTCGTGGCGCATTTCACCGTCGACGACGCCGACCTCGGAGAGAACGGGACCTTCTCCTGTTGGCTCAGCGCCAGCGAGAAGTTTCAAGACGTCCACAAATCATCATCGTCGTCATCCTCCTCCTCCTCCTCTTCTTCCTTGCCATCGTCGTCCTCATCTTCGCCGCCGACTTTGTTGTCGTCGTCGTCGTCATCTTCATCACTATCATCATCGTCGTCGTCATCGCCTGAAGCCGTCGGGCGCCGTTCCTTCAATAGTAGCTTCGACATGCTGCGCATGCACCCGACAGAATACAAAATCGTCACTTCGAAAGATTCCAGCTGCCATCTCGCCCTGAGCGATGACGTCATGGTAGACTTGCTGGTCACGTGTCAAGACCACGGCCGGCCGCCCTTGTCGTCACAGGAATCGCTGGTCGTCAAGGTGATCGCTTCGGGCGCCAACGTCAGCGCCGCGAGCGACTACCACGACTCTAACGGCGCCGTAGCCGGTCTGGCTCTGGCCTTCTCCGAGGATGTTTATCACGCTCAGATCGAAGAGAACAACAAGGTCGGCGTCGTCTTGAAGCAATTGAAGCTCGTGTCGCGCCCTGTCGCTCAGGGAGTGAACGTCAGCGCCAAGTGGCCTCCCCATCACGGTCCTGGAACCGGTGCGCGCTCGAAATCTACAGGCCGACACAGGTATGCCATCAACCGTGAAGCGACGCCGTTTGACGATGTCCTGGCAGTCGATGCGACGAGCGGCGTCATAACGGCGTTAGTCTCGTTCGATCGAGAGAACAGGAGCGTTTATGAGTTCGAGATCCACGCCGTACTAGCCGATGCCGGACCGCGTCCAGCTCAACAGTCTCAAGGCCAGCAGAAGCACACTGCCGGCCGGGCCGTCCAGTCGTCCGAGGTGGTCGCCAAAACGAAACTGAAATTGCACATCTTGGACGTCGACGACGAAAAACCCCACTTTACAAAGCCTATGTATTACTTCTTGCTCAGCGAACTTCATTCGACTTTGATAGGTGCTTTTGTCGGTATCGTCAAGGCTGTGGACAGGGACAGTGCCAGTCACGCCAGACTTACCTATCGACTCGAACCCCCGAGGTTCGATCCCTCCAAAATCCATACTGCTGCTAGCCGTCCGACCCATCACAACGTCTCACCCTTCAAGATCGACCACACCTCCGGCATCATTTCTCTAGTTCGTCCCATCAACTCGGACGATACCAATGCGCCTTACGTATTCCTAGCCGTGGCTAGCTCCAGCTACGGAGGCCAGCCGGCCGAGACGTCTGCTACTGTATCCGTCGAGGTAAGCGCCAAGAAGTGGAACTCGTATCGCTCCGAGATATCGAGAGACAATCCAGAATCTCAGAGCAAGATCAGACTTGATTTGTCCTCTCTCCAAGAAACCACGAGCCAGGCCGGCGAAAATGTTGCCACGGTGTATCTGGCATCGGAGACAAAAGCTGGGGACGAAATCTTGCGCTTGAAAGTGCTGCGTGAGCATCTGGACTTTCAACTGCCGCAGAAAAACCTTGAATTCAGATTTATCCAGCAGCACGAAGGAGACCGTCTCAAACGACTCAAGTCTCCTGCCGACAGTTTTGAAATCGATCCCAAATCCGGCGTCATCAGGGCGTCAGTAGACGCCTCTTCTCTCGGCACCGACTTCGACGTCATACTCCACGTCATGCTCTTTGAAACCTCAGCCGTCCCCGATCACCCGGACCAGAAAGATGCCAAGGACCGCAAGCAGCAGATAGAAGGACAGTCGAGGCAGCACAGACCGGCGCCCCATCAGGCGTCCAATCTTCTCGACACGGCGCCGGTTCGCGTCGTGTACCGTCGAAATGCCGCCGATGGCTCCTACATGTCCGCCCGTAACGTCTACCGACTGCTGGCAAGCGAAAGGCTGGCCGTCATCCTCTCTGTGACCCTGGTGGCCATATTCGCTGCCATAACCTCGCTACTGGTCGTCATCTGCTTCGCCAGACTTAGAAAACAGCGACAGGCTTCTAGCGCTGACAGTAAAGAACTTTCTCTATACGAGAGATCGAACAATGCTGCCAACAACAATGGCATAGTCGTCAAGGAAGAGTGTCAGAGCGCCAACGAATGTCTTGAAGAAGCCCTGACGTTTCCAGACGATTCTGCAAATTCGACCAATGGACTGCTGTCTCTCAAGTCCAGAGAAATGGTTGCTTTTGTTGCGCTTGTTGGATTGTTTGGTTTCGATTTCTATGTGTTGTTGAGATGCTGTCTATGTCTTATGGTTCGAAACCTAGCTCGGGAATCGAGAATTTAAAAGGAGAAAATTACATTTTTATTTCTTAATTACAGTTAATTCCGTACTTAGTCAGTTTCTTGTCATTAGAAGCATAATTAATTTTCCTATTTAATCTCTAGAAATCCAGAAAACAAAACACTCCGATAACTCTTTCCCGACGGCCAGTCGCCGGTAGTGAACGCGCTTGCGGCCGGTGTAGTAAGAGCGGTAACAAGGATCTTCTAATAGGAAACCCTATCATGGGTCCATTAGGCTTAGGATCAGATTCCAGCCAACAATTTTCTTTCTGTTATTATTATCATATGTATTATTATTATTACTATTAATATTATTATTATTATGTTATTTTATTTTTGTTTTTTTACAACGGATTTTCCGGCAGCATCTCCATTTCCTCAGAGCTGAAGTTGCAGAAGCGAAAAATATTTTCCAATTGCAGTTTCAATAATTCACGTCGGTGGTGGTGAAGATGACGACGACGATGATGATAACAATAATAATAATAGTAATAATAATAATTATTATTATTATATTATTATTATTATTATATATTTTTATAATTATAATACGAACCTACTTTTCTCGTAACAAGCATCCCTCAATGACAGCGGGCATTTAGCTTGGACCTCAATTAGGCACTCCTCCAATATAATGGAAGGTTTTTTTTTATGCCGACAGATGGCTAACGGTGATGGTGTAGAAGAAGACGACGACGACGACGATGATAGTGGTGGTGATGATGGTAGTAGTGGTAGCTGTGGTCATGGTGACCATTATGTTCAGAAAGCCACTTTGTTTTTATCAATAAAGCAATATAGCTGCAAAATATGAGTTTGATAAATTTCAAGATGGCGTGTCGGGTGCCATTAGTCGTGGATGTTTGATTGCTCAGAACATAATTTTGTAGGACATTTTTTTGTTATTTATCATTACTTAAACGAAAATAATGTCGTATATCACAAGGGATATTGGTTTAAAATTCAGAAACTCGTATAATAAATATATACCAATGTTGTAAAAACTAATCTCACGTCATTTGAAAGTACTTTCGTTCCTTAATAAGGGACATCAGATCATTTTGACGTTAATAATTTATTGAGGACATATTAATATTATAATTATTATTAATAATAACATCATTAATAAAAACTATTTATTCCAATAAAGATTAATTAAAACCGATTTTCACGTTCCCCACGTTCCACGCTAGCCAGGGGTGGACAGCAGGCCAATCGTGGTATTCGTGAAAAGCTCGACCTGCGACGTCAACGCGGCTACTTCCGGCAGCGAGAGCGACAGCGGCCGCGGCGGCAGCAGCAGCAGCGGCAGCTGGAACGACGGAGGAGGAAACGGAGGAGGAAGAAGAAGGAAGCCGAAGACTTGCAAGGACGGCACCAACTCAGCACTAAAATCCCTTCTTAGTTCGAAATGCCGACTGAAAGACTTTAGCCAAGAAAAAGCCAAAGCGGAAGACGAAGCCAAACCAGCGCCCGAAATAGAAAGCGAAACCTCCTCGAAAGTCCGGGAAAGTGCCGGCGAAATGGCGGGCCAGCGTCGGATGATCTTCGATTTCAGGCCAGTCCCTGACATCTCCGGCCACGTGGGTACTGGAGACCCCGGGGCCACCCAAGATGGTAAACAACTACGGCTGATTATAATATTATAATTGCGACTCTCATCCCTTGCTGTGTTCGTTTTGATATTGCTCATTTGAATGCGTGATGTATGCGAGACCTCGTTTCGCCCGATTGGTCGACTCATTTGCATATTAAGCAGGTAAATAATCTCAACAGTTTGCGAGATAAGATAGCTGGAAGCGAGCGGTAGCGATGGTATGACCTTTGGCCTTTGGTATCGTTGGCTGAAACCAGATTATTGTAACGGCGCTGGTGATTACGATGATGATGACGACGACGATGACGACGATGTTGACGACGACGACGACGACGATGAGGGGAACGGGGTGGGGGAGGGAAAAAGCTAGAGGAGGAGAGAAGCTTTTCGAGCATAGTTCATGCAATTCTGTTACATTTTGCATG
>CM067530.1:10915000-10917500 GCA_034509925.1 Hirudinaria manillensis | reverse complement strand
CCGTTCCCATGACAACCGAAGGTAACCGGAAGTAAAAGGTGTCTCAAGAGGGTGAGGAAGACGATGATGCTGATGATGATGCTGATGATAGTGATGACGACGATGGAGATGATGATGATGATGATGATAGTGATGACGATGATGGAGATGATGATGATGATGATGACGATGACGATGACGATGACGAAGACGATGACGATGATGATGATAACTGCAGATATACCATCGGAACGACTCCGTCGAACACAAAGTCCGTCATAGATTCCTTCGACATCCGGTCAGACGTTCGTTGCCAGGCAACCAATTAAACCGCGTGATTCGCAGGAAGCAGGTGCGCGTTTGGATGTCGTTGTGAAAACAAAACAAGTCGTTGGAAACGACAGCAACTATAACCATTACCTGACGACGATGAAGACAACGACGATGATGATGACAATGATGATGATGATGATGACGACGACGATGATGATGATGATGACGACGACGATGATGATGATGAGGAGGAGGAGGAATAAGAGGAGGAGTCATGATGATAAAACCAATTTCCATCCAATTTCTCATAATGTGACAAAAATGAAAAAATCAACTGAAAATCAAATTAAATTTAAATTTAATTTTCAACAAAAGTGAAATAATTTTGAAATTTTCAAAAAAAAATTGCCAAAAGATTTGTGGAAAAAAAGTTTTAAAGTCGAAGATTTCGATGATAAATCGGAAAAAAATGTCGGACGTGATAACTACTATTATCATGATTCTGTAATTAACGAAACCATTTTGTGCCTGGTCGCATGGACGGACGGACGGACGGACGGACGGATGGATGGATGGATGGATGGATGGATGGATGGATGGATGGATGGATGGATGGATGGATGGATGGATGGACGGACGTATGGACGGATGGTCGGACGGACGGAGGGATGGATGGATGGATGGATGGACGGACGGATGGATATTTGGATCAAGGGGGAATTTCCAGCGGATGTTCGTTGGTTGAATTTTATGCAGACTTGAGGGTGTGGATGTTCTGCATAAAGTTCATGCAGTGATGGCCGAGCGACATCAACTGTCCTTCTTTGCATATTCCAGCCTTCCGATTCATCGTCATTATCGTCGTCATCATCATCATTATCATCATGGTCGTCATCATCATTATCGTCGCCATCATCATCATCATCATCATCATCATCATCATCATCATCATCATCATCATCATCACCATCATCATCATCATCATCATCATCATCATCATCATCATCATCATCATCATCATCATCATCATCATCATCATCATCATCATCATCATCATCATCATCATCATCATCATCATCATCATCATCATCATCATCATCATCATCATCATCATCATCATCATCATCATCATCATCATCATGCTCATCATCGTCGGGCAAAAAACCCATTTAGCGCCAATATTTCGGATCAATGACACAAAAAGCTGAACAATTCATTCATTCTTTCATTTATTCATTCATTCATTAATGCATGGCCTGTTGAATGGTTGGGCGGATGAATGGAGGAGTGGATGGATGGATGGAGGAGTGGATGGATGGATGGAGGAGTGGATGGATGGATGGATATGCTGAAGGATGGTTGGTTTTTTGAAAAGGTGAATAGCCAATGAGTGGATGAATGAATGAATGGATGGATGGATCTGCGGAGGAGGGATGGATGGATGGATGGATGGATGGATGGATGGATGGATGGATGGATGGATGGATGGATGGATGGATGGATGGATGGATGGATGGATGGATGGATGGATGGATGGGTGGATGGGCGGATGGATGGATGGATGGATGGATGGATGGATGGGCGGATGGATGGATGGATGGATGGAGAATTTCTCCAGCGTTCATCTTAATAATAAACTGGAAATTGATCAAAACTCGGAGCCATTAAACATCAAAAGCCCGTACGACTTCCTGTTATTTTTCCTGAGGGCGATAATAAAAGAAAGGTCCGCCTAGTCCGAGCATAGACAACACAACGATAATTGACGTAGATACAAAATAACGGTTCTCTGGTCCCATAGAACTTGCAAGCAGCGGATTTTAGGCCTGGGAACATTTTTTTTTATGTTCGGAATAATTAAATATATTATTATTAATAATTAAATATATAATTGAAAGTAACATCAGAATTTTATTAAACGTCTTTCTTAATCTAACTTGACTCCCTATCCACCCACTCATTCGTCTGCCTGTCCACCCTTCTATCTATCCAACTGTCCATCCGTGCATCATCCCGTCCGTCAATCCTTCAATCCATCCATCCATCCATCCATCCATCCATCCATCCATCCATCCGTATCACTCCGGCATATACCCATATCCCCATCCGTCCGACAGACCGACCTTCCTGACCCAACCGAACCCCGTAACCTCAACAAGCATCATCATCATCACTATCATCATCTTTCAGTCCATCCATCGCTAACCTCTCCACCGTGCCAGGTGTGTTGCTTTACAGCGCTGGAAGT
>CM067530.1:10892500-10910000 GCA_034509925.1 Hirudinaria manillensis | reverse complement strand
TTCCACGTCAAGAAATTTTCAACATTTCTCGTTAAAATGGAGAAAAAAGCGCACATTTTCTCCGAGCAATTCGTTGCCTCGTTTTTTTTTCTGGAAATTAAATTTAAATAAATAAAATAAATTATTTAAATAAATTAAAAATAAATTATTTATTTCCTTTCTAATAATTTATAAATGGCGCTTTAATTTTGTTTCAAATAAAGATTTAAAACATTCATTTAATATTAATATTATTAATATTATGAATAATGTAATAATAATAATAATAATATATTAATAATAATAAATACAAAAACCTTTCAAATATTATTCTGAAATAATTTAAAAGTTTGAGAAAAATAAATTAAAAATTTATTTTCAAATAATGAATTTAAAATATTAAAATTTAAGATATGAAATATAAGCCAATAATATTAATCCGTAATTATTTTTAAAAATCATTGTTAAATAATTAAATAATTATTATTAAAATTAAAAATAATTAATACTAAAATTTAAAAAATAATTGTTAAACACTCCTAGAATAATTTCCAAATAATAAATAAATAAATATAAATAATAAAATTATAAGATATAAAATATAAGCTAATAATCTTTTTAAATTATTTTTTGTCACTTGAAAATAATTTATAAAAACATTCCTAGAATAATTTCCAAAATAATAAATAAATAAATATAAATAAAAAAAAATTATAAGATATAAAATATAAATGCGTCTTTAATAATTAATAAAACATTCCTACAATAATTTCCAAATAATAAATAAATAAATAAATTAATAAATAAATAAATAAATAATTAAATAAATAATTAAATAAATAAATATATAAATAAAGAAATAAATAAATAAATAAAAATTATAAGATATAAAATATAAATATAAATTTATCTCTGGAAGTTCTGTTTGTTATCTCAAGAGAAATAGTTTGCAGGTTGACGTTGCAAGCGATTGAAAGCTTTGAAAGGTTCTGAAAACATTAAGAAATCTCTTTCCTGGCTTTTCGGGTTTTTCCGGAAAGGAGAATTTTTTTAAGAAATAATTTTTTATTTATTTTTTTTAAAATATATAAATTATTTTTAATGTAAATGCAAATAAATAAAAAAGAAATAATTTTTGAAATATAAGTAATTATTAATTATATTTGTAATTCTAAATAAGAAATAGTGCTTAACCCTAACCCTAACCCTAATCCTAATCCCTAACCCTAGTTAAAATAATTACAATTATTAATATATTTATTACGTAACTGATTTTGGAGCTGAAAATACTCTCTCGGAAACACCAACAACAAAACAACAACAACACCAACAACAAAAACAACAAAACAACAACAACAAAACAGCAGCATCGTAACGAATGAAGGAATCAATCGATCATGCTCCAAAATGTCCTTGAGAGAGGATAATTGTCCAAATAATTCCAATGCCTGCCCCATCGTCGTCGTCGTCATCATCATCATCATCATCATCGTCGTCATCGTCGTCGTCGTCATCATCATCATCATCATCATCATCATCACCATCATCATCATCATCATCATTTTCCAATAAACGGGCACCTACACTCATACTGAGCTACGGCGGCCATGCTAGTCCACCTAATGACCTTTTTGAACGACACTGGCGTGACATCGAATAATAGCGGGGCAATTGAGAGGGTATTCGTTAGGGTAATGGCCGCGGGAGTGGATGGGTACCTTGGATAGACCGGTCGCAAGGGGCCAGCACTGACGTCATGCCGTCCGACTGACCAATCAGCGGAAGGAATGAAAGAAAAAAGAAGGTGAGGGATTAGGGTTAGCAAGGTTTTAGGCTAGGGTTATAAGGGCAGCTAGGGTTATGACAAGGGTTATAGTTGGAGATAGGGTCGTGGTCTTTGCCATGAGGACAAATTACAGATTTTGATGATTATTATAAATTTTATTTTATTTATTATTATTTTTTATGGTCTTGATTTAAAATAAATTTAATTTTAAACAGTTTTGATCGCTTTACAAATGTATTATTGAAAATTAACAAAGTTAACAAACGTTTACTTTCTATTCGAAAGATGGTGTAGGGAAAGGTTAAGGGTTAGGGTTAACTAAGGTCATGGTTAGCTAAGGTCACTCTGAACAAAATATACCCAAATAATTAATTAATTATATTTTCCAATTCGAAACCTGAAAAAGAAATTTAATCAAGTTTTTAATTTAAAATGAATTTATTTTCTCAGGAAGACATAAACAACGAATAACTTGAAATAAATGCATATGGAGTTGAAGCTTTGGGTGCTACGGATCACAGGTAATTCTATTAATATCAGTGGTATTTATTATGATTATTATAATAATTTATATTGAATATAATTTATATTTAGTACAATTAGTAATATTTGTCTTTAATTCATTAAATTAATCGTAAATATTCACTAATTTTGATTCATCATTATTACCTCTTCAGATTCGTTTAAATTCTAACTAGACCCTGAATTCACAACACACGTAATGATGACAATAAATACAGATCTTTATTCCAAAAATGCAAAATAAAATTGCCACACTGAATTCCCTCAAGCCGTATCAGTTACACCCTCGAAGCGTATGCTGTGCGACTATGCGAATATATGAATATAATAATAATAATAATAATAATAATAATAATAATAATAATAATTATAATAATAATAATAATAATAATAATAATAATAATTCAATCCATCAATTAATAGGAACATCATTATCATTCATCATCTGCATCTTTCAAGTCTATATAAAAAAATAATAAAAATAAATACCACATAAGGCCATAACTAGTAAAATGCACATTGACAAGAGTATATAACATAACAATGCTCTTCCAATGCTAATTAGACGGTGATAGACGGATGAATGCGTATCCGGTATGGTAATACCGTATTAGTACAATACTTATTGTAATACTTAGTACAAGGCTTTGAATCCAGTTGATCATTTCTAAACGTTCGAATAGCTAGCACTTCTAAATGCCTAGCAGTATGAACAAACGTTACACCGAACGAAATATGCTGAAAATAATGAATAATTAATAAAAGGAACTATGAATATTGATGAGAGAGATCTCATGGGGAAGGCAGAGAGCATCCTGGCGGATCAGATCCGCTGCTGGAGGCCGTTGATGAGGCCGACTACAGTCGTGGCCGAAAATTTCTGATCGATCTCCATGAACAAGTGACAAGTGTTGTGAGCCTGGCTTCCAACTTTTCTGGCCACGAATCCGAAAACCCTGAGTGTATTGGAGTTCGATTACTCGAAGAATTTATTTAAGAAATTGATTTATTTCGATTTAATTCCATAATTCGCTGTCAATTTTAATCTGAATTTAATTTAATTCAGTTTAATTTCAATATATTTTTTTTTATTTTCATAACAATACCTTCCTGAATATTTCCTCCCCTCGTTATCCGATATGTTCCAACTGGAATTAAACAACATTATTGTTTGCAATACAAAATTATTATTATTAATATTAATGATATTATTATTATTATTATTATTAGTATTATTATTATTATTATTATTTTTATTATTATTATTATTATTATTATTATTATTATTAGTATTATTAGTATTACCATTGTTGTTTACAGAAATTAAATGGTTAAACTGTCAAAAATAATATGCAGCAAATACCTCCTCCCACTCTGATCGACGGAACAGTGGCTTATGAATTCCAGTGGATAATGTCTCCGAAAGAAAAGCCTTTAAAAACAAATTCAGAAGAAAATAATTAATTATTTATTTATTTTATTTTTTCTTTATTTTATAATTTGTTCATTAATTCAGTGATAATCTTTGAACAATATTTTTTTCGTTTTTTTGTTTTCAATTTCAGTCATTTTTTATTTTCTTAAATTTCGATAAATTGCAGTCAAAGATAAGTCGAGAAATATATCATAAATTCCTAATCTCCAATCTCTATATCTTGATCAAACTGTTCACCAGAAAAAAAAATAATCCGGTACAATACAGAATATATCATTAACAGTACCTAACCCTAACCTTAACACTAACCCTAACCCTAACTCTAACCCTAACCCTAACCCTAACACTAACACTAACCCTAACCCTAACCTTAACCTTAACCCTAACCCCTAACCCTAACCCTAACCCTAACACTAACCCTAACCATAAACCTTAACACTAACCCTAACCATAAACCTAACCGTAACCCCTAACCCTAACTCTAACTCTAACCTCTAACCCTAACCCTATTTTCGATATCTTCCAACAACAAAGCTCCTAGAAAACTGTTTATCACTCACTTGTGTTTGCTGTCCGTGAGAACGACACCTTGCGTCGAAACTCTGAAATCCACTTTGATGACGGACAAATTCTTCAACTTCTGCTCCAAGATCATGTTAATGGCCTTGGACATTGCCTCAGGCCCCGTCAAGGATTCCGTGTTGAAGCTGTCAAGGTACAGGGCTGGGCCGTCTGTGGCCAATGGAGTCAGGTTGGATGTTAATTAGATTATAATTAATTTATATTATATTCAATAATTAATTAGTTTATTAATTTAAATATTTAATTATATTTATTTAATAATAATTGATATTCTGAATCGAAATGTCTTCTAACGGGAACTCGACTCTGAAGTGCTTCCGTGGGTGTTGGTCGAAAAGTTGCTGCGTACGCTGTTGAGAGTACCAGTGTTGTTGTTGTTGTTGATGTTGTTGTTTGGAGTCATTACATTCACAGTGTTGTTGTTATTGTTGTTGTTTGTATTTTGTTGTGTTGTTGCTGCAGAATAAGAAGAAGAGGAGAAGCTGCTGGCAATAATGTTGTTGTTGTTGTTGTTGTTGCTGTTGTTGTTGCTGTTGTGGCTGTAGTTGGCGTAGTCGTAGTAGTCGGCTTGGCTATCGGCTCTGACTTCTTGTTTCTTCTCTGATTGGATTTTGTAAAAAAAAATTACAAACATTATTTAATGACTTGCAGAAAATAATTAATCAATTCTATAAATAATAATAATAATAATAATAATAACAATAATAATAATAATAATAATAATAAAATAATAAGTTGTTATTAGTTTGAAATTCAAACCTGCTTCCGGCATGATGAGTTTACAAGGAAGGGATAGCGGAGTGATTGAATGCTGATAAATGAGTGCGCTCAGACTCGCTAGGGAAAACACAAACATAAACGCTCAATTAACATAATTAATGGTAATAATTAATTAATAAACAACCCAATTAATGCATGACAATCATCATCACCATGACAACTATCCTCCTCCTCCTCATCATCATCATCATCATCATCACAACGGCGATGAAAGTAATTAAAAATGTTTGTTTAACATTACATAAATTAACATAAATTAGCATAAGTCAAAGTTATGTTAATTAATTTAAACGTCCGCTCACGGAACACCGGCTCGTTGCTGCAGCCCTTCAACTTGACTCCCTTGGACGTCGTTTCGATCAAGTAGTGTCTGACCAGGTTAGCCTCGTAATCATCTGTTAATAATTAATTAGCCGATAATGAATATTCATTAAATTACTTATGAATAATTTATTAGCATGATCTGTTTATGGCCAGATTTATATCGGTCACTTCATGACTAACGTCGTCTTCGTCGTCGTCGTCAGTTTCTTACCTCCTTTGGCCTGAACGTTGGGGGGTAGATGGGACACCTTGAGGGCCAGTCCGTAGCCCCCTGCAAAGCTGTGGCTGTTCCTGACGACAAAAGAACCGGAAGGTTTGTTCCTCAGCATTTCGACAGCTGCAGGTTATAAAAATGATATTTTTAATAATTCAACTTTAATAAATCTTAGAATATGTACCTTCTTGTCTGGTGATGTGTGGTTTGTGCCAGACGTGGGCAGTATCGCGAACCAATTTCGCTTCGTAGTCTGAACATTAGAAAATTAATTTATTCATTTTCATTCATTAACATAATAAATAAACATAATTAATACAACGCGACAACAATCATCATGAATTGGACATCAACAACAACGCCATAGCTGCTATTATCATTATTATTATTATTATTATTATTATTATTATTAATATTATTATTATTATTATTAATTTATTATTATTTAAAATTATTATTGCTATTATTAAATTTAAATTCAACAAATTGCCTTACTTTGTTCATAATCAATTCCGACGCCCGTCAAAGAAGTCTGACTTGACGATTGGTTTTCCACAACCTGGACACTTGAACTCTCTGCCCTCCTCTCGCCTTGACCTTTGACATTGTAAGTGCACGTGTTCGAGGTCACTATGTTGGAAGATGGCGATGCAGTCCAGCTATTAGGGATGGGCATGATTTTCACTATTTAGTTTATTTATTATTATTATTATTATTTATTTATTAATAAAGCATCTATTTTATTTTATAATTTGATCTTGTGCATTTTTTCAGAGATAACATCGGTTGTCGGATATTTACATTTTTGTATTTCCGATGCTAAACAATGGAAATCTTAGATTTGAAAAAAAGACGAAGAGGGTTTGGATTCTTTAATTTAATTACGCCTTGTTGAGCATTCCTTCGATTTTGGAATTTAAAAAGGATTCTCGTTAAATTCTAAAATTATCCTGAAATAATTGTTTAAAATTCGTGCTCCACGGCCGTCATTTAATTCAGATTCTTAAACGTATGGCATTCCTAAAACTATCACTACAACCCCAAAACTTACGCTCACCTAACCCTAACATAAAGCCCTAATGATACGCTAATGAGGTTTAAACAACAAATCTAACTCAATCCAGCCCTAATTAGCCCTAGAACCAAATCTAATCCCATCCCTAACTGCAATCGTCCAACGGAACCAACTAACCTTCTATTGACGTCCGGACTGGCAGGGTGGGAAGTGTTGTCGACCACTTTATAGGATTCCGTGATTCTATCCTCGAGCTTATAACTTCCAGCCAAAGATCCGGTCGATCCTTTCACGACGTAGACGTCATTCGTCTTAGCCTGCTGTTCTTGGATGACAGGTATCTGAAGGGATGAACCGGTCAAATCCGATTCTCTGGTTGCCTGGTTGACTGCGTAATTTGAACTCTCGATTTCCTGGTGGTTGTAGGCATTTGAGGCCGACGAAGAGACGTGCCTTTGGCTCGAATTGTCGGATAAAAGGGTGTGGCTGGTGTTGCTCTTTCTCCCTTCTATGGCGATGGGAATCGAAATCTCACGCTGGCTTTGATTGGTCACGTTGCATTCCAGCGGCTTAGGACCCAGCATCGGAGAGGTGGGTACAGAATGAGGGTAGGGTACCGGTCCGTTGGACTGCGTTTGAGTGTAACTCATTGAGGAGTACTGCTCAGTTCTGAATCCTCCGCCTATTGGCGATGGAACAAAACACGGCTGATAACCTCCTCCCAAGGTTTGGAGTTGTTGTTGTTGTTGTTGATGCTGTTGAGAGCCTGTTTGCAGCTGCTGAGTTGCAAAGTTGTCGGCCTGATAAGAGAAACGATGCCATCCTGATTTAGCAGGAGCGAGATAATTTTTGACGAGCGATTCATTTCGATAATTTTATCGCATAAAGGCTAAAAAAAATATCTGCTCATCTCGGAATGAGATCATTCAAACAAAAAAAAATGGAAATGCCGAGTAAGTATCATCGCTTCCGGCAATAGTCAAATGACAAGATAACGATGCATATGATTTGACTTGATTGCACGACCAAATTTTAATAAGGTTTCTCAGTAAATAAGTTCCAATTTTTTCCAGTAACTGAACTCATTCCTATTCACTCATTCGCCTACCGGTCTCATGTATTCCATGGTGTCTTTACGGCTGTAATGGCTCGATTGGTTGGTCGGCACTTGTGCTTGGAAAGCTGGGATCTGATGAGGATTGGAGTTGGCCTGGCGAGAATAGGTCTCATACATTGCGTAATTGCTTGCTTGGTTAGGGTAGCTATTGAGGGTCGAGTACCCCTGATTTGAAGGGCTCAAGGTCCTCGGAGTTGCCACCTGCCGAGCCAAGGAATTTGATTTTGATTCCATTCTTGGCGTTCCAGTATCTGAAAAAGGACAGCCATTGATGATAATAATTACTTGATAATTACCTAATTAGTTTAATAGGCAAACTTTGTTGCATAGATATCAGGGGAGGTCAATCTGATATGCTACTTTTAACGCACTTACCCTGGTATCTCAAGGTCTGTCCTCTCAAAGTGCCAATATCTGGCTCTAGGAGTTGGACTCCTGGTCCGATTGGTTCCAAAGAAATGACTTCGTCATCCTTCTTTGGCCTTAGCGACTTGTTGAAATTCTCCTGTTTTTGCAAGATTTACAGTCTATCAACGAAAATCAGAGCCATTTGTCTAATTATTGAGATTAGTTAAACCCTTGCGATGCTAATATAGAATCAATTAGACATTCCTTAATTAAATAGGTAAAGGTAATTATCAAATAATAACCTCTTCTTTGTAGTTGCCTGTGCTTTCGATCATTAACTTCAAACTGCTTTCCAAGTCTCTGATATTTGAATCACTTACGACGCCTGTAAGAATAAGAGACAGTATTATGTTCGACAACTTTGAAGAAGATAAAGCTCAAGCAAGCCTTGTCTTATTTCAAATACCTGGATCCAATTGGGGTGACGGAGGTACTGGCGGTGCACTGATATGCGTCGTGAAGACTTCTTTCTCGACTTTCTTTGGAGGTGGATCTTTGAAGGTGTCATCTGGAGAAGTTATCTTGAAGATATACTTTGTCTGGGGCAGTTTAGTCCTCACTGCAGGTCTCTCGATGCCGGATATATAGTACGAACCCTTTTCCACCGATCCGGATTCACTCGCGCCGGGAGTTGAAGAGATTCGATGGATTGCAACGCTCCTGTTGGTAAGATTTCTTTGTACAAGATCATCTAAATCGATATCAAGGCTTCCGCTCCTGAAACTGTGGTCGATTCCTCGCCCTGCTGATATTATCCTGTCGACACTGTACCTGGATCTATCCAATTTTCTCTTCTGCTCTTCCAGCCAGCGATGCTCCTCAAAGGTGCTCGATACTGGAGCTATGCCCTTGACTTCGAGAGGCGGCGAAAGATGCTGTGAGTTGGTCGTTTCGAACCTTCCTTTGCGCAGAGTACTCGTCGACGAAACAGGAGACAAAGTGTTGGAGAAGAATTCATGATCTTTTTGCTGCTTGTTGGCTTGGAAGTGCATACCCGAAGACGTGTAAGACGGATCTGGACTTGCGATGTGCTTCCTAGGGGGAGGTATCGGTGCAACCTTGATCCCCTCTACGTCCGAAGAGTACATCTTCTGGCTCTGAAACTGTCTGCCACTCAGTTCGTTGTTCAACGTTCCAAAGGCACTGTTCCTTCCGTCGATGCTGATGGTTCCTGTGACTTGATCCTCCATTCTATTGGCTCCAGAGCTCTGACTTTTGTTGCCCAGATATTCTTCTTTTATGTACTCCTGTCTCGTCTGCGTCTTTTCGATGACTTTGGCGGAATAACATCTCTGCTTAGGACGATATTCGATGTTGATGACTTTCTGCTTCGGAGAAGTATTCACCGTCTTGTCAACATCGATATCGGCTTCTGAAAAGTAACCACATCGCATATGACTCGGTTTCTGATCTCTGTAAGTTCCAACTCCGTCTTCACTTTCCCAGCTCAGGAACGTTCTTCCTGTTCCATCTTTGGTCGTAATCATACCTTTTTTCTTGCTATTTTTCTGGACCGCTGCGCCCTTGGTTTTGAAGCCAGCTTCTCTGGACAGTTCCTTCAGCAGTTCGTCGAGTTGTAGGCTTGCCATAGAAAACTCTCCTTCTCTCTGGTGTTCAGAAACTTCCTCGGAAATCTTCTGGTCACCATAACTGTGTCCACCGGTATTTCGCATATCGATGGTTGATTCTCAAACGACGGATAGACAAGGCAATCCAACGGTTTGTTAAATAATAATTTATCTGAACGAAATTCGATTTACGACAATTTATGACTTATTCTCGAACGAAATTAAACAAACGTTTTTCGTTTTTTTTTTCGAATTTGACCCTTTAACTTACCTACGTAAATTAGTAGGTTATTTTTTTCTTACAGTAACAACAACTAAACCACACTAAAACGGTATTGAAACCATGACTGGCTCACATCCCTGCTCCAGAGCAACACTTTGGAGGCTTTCAATGCTTCCAGATAACATATCGCAGAAGAGCTCCGATGCGCACCTACACAACGCGCTGCTCCGTAAGGAGAGAATGGATAGGTGGAAGGGTTTTCCAGCAACAACAACAACAACAACAAACAAACAACTGAGGTTGCAGTATTGCTAATAATAGTACGGATGATGATAAAGGTGATTGCATTCACCATGATCTGTGGTACTGGTATTAGTCAAATGATAAAGTGCATAAAGTGTAAAAAATCTTTTTAATTCCAAATACGTTTTTGTTTTATAAATTCTTTATTTTTAATGAAAATTATGATTTGCGTAATTTTTAGCGTAAGCAACGAATACGTTCGTTAAAAGTCTATTTTTATCTTCAACCTAAGATGGATTTCGATGCCGCAAATACTTAAAACAACAATCCAACAATTCCAACAATGGACGGGCAATCATATCTTAGCACGTAGCATAACGTAAACATTGGGTAAAATATCATCACCGATAACGATTCCAGTGATTTGATGACGGCGATGATGCTGAAGTGCGACGATGGTGGTGGTGATGATTGTAAAGTTGATTATGATGATGATGACGACGATGATGATGAGTGTGAAGAGAAGGAATTCCAGATGCATGCCGACTGCTGCTGCTGGAGTAAGAGCATGCCGTCCACTTCCACAACGGAGATGCGGATAGAGAGATGTGGAGAAAAAAATAGGAAAGTCAGAGATTGAATAGAAAATGAAGAAAACAGTTGCCAAAGGCCTTAACCAACCATCGGTTGTCGAATGCATCTGAAGTAAAGAAGTAATCCCTCTTGAGAGAGAGAGAGAGAGAGAGAGAGAAAAGAAAAAGATGATGATAGTGATAGAGAGTGCTGGAGTAATGGTAGATGGGATAAACAGTTACTAAAATTAGGTCGACCAAAAAAAACACACACACACATCCGGTTTGCGATCCTCCAAGGTTTTTCCTCTATTATCGCAACTTTAACGCGGGGCCTATTAAAAGATATCATCTTATCTCGGGTCTTCTTTTGAGTGCTCGTCAGAGAAGGAGATTGTCATGACAACTACTCGACCGACGAATGGACTTCATTTGCGTAGAGCATTCTGGGCATCGTTGGCGAGTATTTGAAATGCTTTCGTGATGACGTTTAGGATGAAGAATCCAAGTACTGGCAGCTCATGAATCACTAACTAGTGATGACGAATGATACAAATGGTAACGAGATTATTTATCCTACTTTTACAGTTTAACGATGAAAGAATTGCTTCAATCAAAATTGATCTTCAATTCTCCATTCGGACTTCACACTTACCTCAACTTATCAGCATCTCTCAAATTCTGTTTCCGATTCTCTCCTTTAACAAGCACTATCTCTCACGCAATACTGGATTTGTAAGATATATTATGTTGCTCTGCAATTGCCACTCGGTCTTTGTTTATTTTGCGAATCTTGGATGTGCCCGCCTTCAAAGAAGAAATTAACAATTTAATTTCTAAGCTGTTTACTTTGATACCAAGTTGATAAATGATTGCTCACTTGACATTTCATTAATGATTTAATGGGGGAAATTATTACCAAATTAGATCAATTGATATTTATTTCATTCAATTTCATTCATCAGGGATGGATTATCGTCCAGCAAGCTCGACAAATCGGAGATTAGAAAAGAGATCTTTGAGAAATATATTGAGATTATGTTTATAAATAACAACTATAAGACATTACTAACAACACAATTATTTTACAATATTTTATAATTAATTCATGTTACTAATTCATACTTGCTATAGTCCTGTAAAAAGCATTTCTTAGTATTTAGATATATTTCAAAATAAACCAATAAACTCGATAATCAACGTACAATTAAGTTTTTTTTTTTTTTGTTAAAATTTATTTTAAAAGCAGAATACATCCAGGAGGCGATAGAAAAAAAAAGGAGAGAACATGATTAAAATTTAAAAGTGAAAATATTCCCTTCAGACGTATTGAAAGGAACCTTGCCCGTTTTGTATGGCAAGCATAACCCTTTCCTTCATAATTTCATAGCTACTATAGGCAGGTAAACGCAGTTCGTTGAAGCAAGTGGATGAACAGGGTAGTCTCTTGTCGTCGTCATTCGAATTATTCAAAAGCCTCGATATGGTCAGACGTGGATGCAGATATTGCAATCCACCGGAAGGCAGTCTCGGATTGCTGCATACGAATTGGAGAAACATCCTCCTCTCCTCTACGCTGAACGAGACCATCAGCTCCAGGAGGTATCCGATTTGAGGTGAATCGACAGTATACCGACCGCTGAATTGACAGCACGATTTCAAGTACTCAACGGTCCAGGGCTCGTCATCTTGACCGCATAACATTTGCAGGAACTCATCCGGAGTGAACAACGTTATTTTTTCGATGGGCACGATTTCGTTAAATCCATTGCGAAAGGAGTTAAAGGCTAACGACGGTCCATCCGTCATTACGGCCTTGCCGAGGCATTGCAAATATTCTTCGAGATTTGAGGCGGTGAGCATGACGTTTGCTCCGTTTTCTTTAAGTTCTTCGTTTGTTCCAGGCACAGTAAAGTCAATGCATAGATCTTCGAACGAGCATCCTTTGTCGAAGTTCAAGTTATCGATTAAAACTCTTTTGGTTTCGTCGGGTACGAAAGAGAGACGATTGATGGCTTCTTTATCCGCCTGGACTTTCAAGAGTTGGTCGATCATTTTCTCCGTCGACGGCATTAAATCCGCTACGTCTAAGTATTCCTTGCTGTATCCCATAGTTCTCGACTCTAAAAATGCATGCTTCATGAATTCTACGCTGAGGGGAATATCGATGAACGAATGATAATTGTCGAGAAATAGAAGGGCCATCAGTTTCCCTAGAAGATTGAAATGTAAGCTATATTCTTCGCGCTTTCCCTTCTCAGGTAATTTTGGAAACAGTCCTTTCGGAGAATGAGTGTAGCTTGGTTGGGGTCCTAGGTTCAAAGCTACACCTGCCTGATGGACCAACGGCTCTCCAATCCAAAGACCCAACTCGTGCCTTTGGAATTCACGCATGGCCAGGGCGAAAAATTCCTTCGTGGGTCCGATGCCTTGTCCCAGTTCGTTGGTAAACTTAAACCTCCAGGGATGGGAAAATGCCTTCTCGTCGTTCGAAATATGTTTTAAGGTCTGAAAAACATTCTCTCTCGGTACTGTAAGCGATCTCTGAGCTCTGAAAAATTCGTTCCAGGTATCTTTCAGATTTTGCGCGAGCAGTCCCAAGCGCAATTGGATGCTCAGTGATGCAGGGCAAGTCTTTGCAAGGCTGGTAAACAGACGCAATTTGCTGGCGCTGGCGCTGTCACCTTCTGCCAGGAGTTCGCTTAGTTCGGAATCCGCAACGGAACATACAAAGACGTTCGCTTGCAGAATACAAACCGAATTTCTATCGTCGAACCATCTCGTCCATTTGGCATTTAAGAAGAACAGACATTCCAGCAACTCGGCAGCCTCAACTATAACGTTCTCGTAATCTAAAAGCGCGGAGGCCTCTCCAGTACGATGAAGAGGACAGCATTGATGAGAAAGATGATCTCCGGATTCGCTTCTGAAGAATACACAGCAGACGACGTGATCGATGACATCGCAAACACTAAGCACGAGATTCAGAAAGATTCGATAATTCAAATAAAAGCGATCCTTAGAGAGCCCGAGAAAAGTTTTAAAGAACATTTCCACATTTTCGTCCTTGAACCTTCTCGAGGCATCGTCGAATATGGCGTTTTTAAACGAGCGAATGAAATCGCTGGCCAACATTGCCTGGGAATCGATCTTTCCCTCGTCCAGAATGTAAAATAGCTTTTTAATACCTTCGGCATAATTTTCGTATTCAAACTTATGCACCGTCTTTTCCAACTTTTTCCACACCGGAAGCTTGGTTTTCAGGATCTTTTCCAGTTTGAAAGCGTTATAAAATTCATTGACTTCATCGATAAAATTGGATGTCCTTTTCAGCTCTCTTATGTGAAGAATGATGTCTGAATTCAAAAACCTCTCGATCATGTCGTGCGGTAACCTCGCAGCAAAGACGGTGACGATTTTGTAAAACTGTCGCCTGACGGCGTTGCAATTGAGGCCTAACTTATTCTTGACGAGAGTCCAAAACTTATTTCTGTTGACCACCTTCTTGAGTGACTTTATCGATGTCAGATACAGAACTTTTGTGAAAACTTTGTGCAGAACGTCTGAAAATGGCAAGGTCTTTGGAGCATCAAATTCGACGATCATGAACAACGGCTTGAATAGTTTCTTCGTGATTCTCTTGAAATGGTTCGGGTCTTTTCCTTCGTCGAGTATAGACCTCGATGCGAACGAATCCGTCATCCACTGGTAAAGCAGATTTCGCTCGATCTTTGGGTCAATATCGGGTAAGATTACATCTATTATCATTAAGTAATTTTTAAGGCTGTCCGAACTGCTTTCGTCGAAAATGGTGTTTATTTCTTCCTGCAAACACATGCCCAACTTCTCGCACACGCGTTCTGGGTGACGGAGGGCCGAGGTGCCCCCGAACAGACGTCGGAACGTGTCATCCAGTTCTGTCTTCTGGTCCACTTCCGAAACGGAGACGATGTGTCCGTTCGTTATTTTGCAGTTCACGGTGGTTTCAATGCTCTGGTAGCTTGTAGTTTGCTGACTCTCTGCCATTATTGATCCGCGAAGGTGGTTTTTATTTCTGTTCGATGATGGATTGTGGAAGACGTAGGATAAACATCATACCACTTTGAAATAAAAGATTCTGAATATAATAGGTCTTAATTAAATTAATTTTTAAAATTAAATTATTTTTTTAAGTAATTAATTAAATAAATAAATTTTTTTATTTATAATTAATTTAATTATTTTTTTTATTAATAAATTAATTAAATTATTTTTTGTTATAAATTACTTTAAATATTAAAAAATATGGTTGATAAACAATAAAATCTATTATTATAAATAATGCATTAATATATATTGGTAAAAAGATTGGCAATTAGTTGTAATGCGCTAGCGTTCCATTTTTGTTGAAATATAAAATATTAATGAAACAAATTTATAAATTGTGATTAAAGTTATAATCACAACAAGGTTTCATCCGTCATTTAGCTTATCTTCTCCATCTCCATCTAGCCCAAACTTTCTCTCCTGTTTCTTTAGAAAAATGAATGTTTATTCATTTCATTTCATTTATTCAAGACGAACGAAGGGCCGAGGCCTCTGACACGTTCGGAAAAACAACTGAAGCGCAAATAGAACATAAACAATCGCTATTCGGACTTTAGGTCACATTAGATACCATTTTGAGGTGTCCTGATCTCGGACATAAAATTAAGTTAAAAAAACAAACAACAACAACCACATAAGCGAACAAACAATCTTTTATAAAAGTTGAAAGGAGTTACCCTCCTTCATAACAAACAAAATTCTCTCCCTGGTAATCTCCAGGCTACTGTAGGCCGGCAGGAAAATGGTGTTATTGCAAGTTGCAGAGCAGGGTAGCCTACCGTCATCATTTCCAACTCTGTAGATCGTCAGAGAAGGAGTCAGCCTCTTTAAACCACCTACTGGAAGTTTACGAGTGCTGGTGGCGAATTGCAGGAATCGTTTCTGCTCCTCTTGGTCGAGACCTGTTAAAACATCGAATAGAAATCCAACGCTCGGAGAATCCGAATCGAAACCGTTTTCATAAGAACAGCAAGATTTTAAGTAGTCGACGGTCCATTGTTCGTGTTGCTGTCCAGAAAAAAACATTTTCAAATCCTCTGGCAGAAATATTGCTAACCCATGGACTGGCAGGACATCAGAGAAACCGAGTAGAAAAGACGTGACGGCACTTGACAAGCCTTGACTTAATGCTTTGTAAAAGTTGGTTAAATATTCCAAAACGTTCGATGCGTTGAGCAGCAGATCGGAGCCGCCTTCCACGATTTCCTCGTCAGTTCCCGGAACTGTGAAGTTCATGCAAAGATCGCCGAATGAACAATCGCCTTCGAACTTAACATTCGAGATCATTTCGCTTTGCTGTTCATCCGTGAGGGAATCGTCGTTTTGGATTGTATCTATTTCATCTCTCACCTCCTCTAAACGGGTTATGAAGTTGTTCATCTCGGGTGAAATACTGGATAAATCGATAACGTCATCCTTGTGACCTCTGATTTTCGCCAGCAAATAATTGAAGAACTCAATGTTGATGTCCAGATCTAACTGTTGACCATCGAGCAGTGCTTTGGCAAAGAACTTTCCGAGATAAACAAATAAGTCGATAAACTGAGTTTCATAGGGTCTGTTAATCTTCGGGAAGAGACCGTGAGACGACTGGACGTACTTGTCGCCATCGTCAGCAACCGAATTCGTTGACATTCCAAGCCACAATCGCAGTTCCCGTTTTTGGAACTCGAGCGAGACTAGCGTGTAGAACTCTTTCGTCGGTCCGATGCCCTTGCCGTCTTCGTTTTCGAACAGAAACTGCCAACAGACATCGAAAGATTCACCGGAATCGAAAATGTTTTTGAAATCTTCGAGAATACAGGTTCGCCCGACTATAAAAGAGAACATGTTGGAAGAATTTAATGAACGAATATCTTCCAAAACGAATTGATTAAAGAGCTCCAGTCGATCGCTGTGCTGGAAAATGGCTGGACAGATTTGGCCCAATTCATTAAACAACATGAGGTCACTTTTTTTATTTCTTTGACTGAGCACAGTTTTTAGTGAGTCGTTGATTTGCGAGCAGAGAAATACATCATTCTCAACGAGAGTTTTTAAATCGCTGGTGTTTTTTTTAATCCACTGAACCGTGAAATGTAACCATTTGAGTAAGGTCACGGACCTTACTAATGCACTTTTGTACTCGAAGGGTGTGACAAAATACCGACAGGTGTCGCCTTGAAACGTTGTATACCTCGAGTAAAGTAGTTCGACCGTCTTTACAATAACTTTAACTAATTTCTCCAAAGTGGAACCACTTGCGTTCGGACAGCCGGGGTTGTCAACAGTCGATTCTACGAACTCGTTCATATTTTCCTCTGAGTTTGGAGCTTCGAATATCGACGTTATGAGACTTTCGATGAGATTACTGGCTATGATTTCGTCAGGACTGATACTTTGTAAAATGCTTTTCAACATCTCGAAGCCTGACGAAACGTTGTAATTTTTGAAATGCTCGCATGCTTCTAGCAGTTTTTTCCACGCGGGACACATCTGCTCTAATCTCGTTTCTAATTCTTGGTGTTCATAAAAGAATCGCAGTTTTATCGTACACATTACAGACAGCTGATTGTATTGCCTCAGTCGGAGTACGACGTCGGCAGTTAGCAATTGCTCGACGAACCATCCCTTGTTTACTATCAGGACGATAGCTGCAATGATGAC
>CM067530.1:10882500-10887500 GCA_034509925.1 Hirudinaria manillensis | reverse complement strand
TGTTTTTTTATGTCTGAGTACAAAATGAAAACTGAAAAATTCTCTAAATAAATGGGGAATTGTAATTATTAATATTGTGTTATAAATTGGTTTATAAATAAACGCATCCATCTTTAATAATACAAAATAATTATGGAATAAAATAGAAATATTTAAAGAAATAAAAAGATGATCAAATAAGCGTCGCGAAAATCTTCAAAATTGACTAAACGGCATTTTATTGCAAAAAAAGAGCCAAAATTGTTGGCATTATTTCCAATAGAGTGAATGAAAATCGCTCGGGTATAACACTGTTTACCGGTGACATCTCGGCTTGCATTCTTCATATGATCCATTTAGGGATCATGAAAATTGCCTCCTCTTGTATTGAGCTTTAGTATCGGACATTGTCTACTCGTCTCCTTCTCTGTCTGTTTCTTTGTCTCTCTAGATCTCGCTGTCTGTATCTGCATCAATATTCTCTCTCAGTTCTCAACTCTGTATCTTTCTATCGTGCTCTGTATCTTTGTATCCACCTGGTTGCTTCCCTATCTCTCCCTGAAAGAAGAAATACGTTATAATTAAGTAAGCTACCGGGAATTTGGCTTGGTTTATAGGTTATGAGAGGTAGGAGTCTTAAAGTCAGAAGTTCTCAGCCTCATAAACACCAATGACGCGTTCAGCGGTTCTTTAAGACTTTCGACAATTTTCTTTAATAAAGGCAAACAATATTTCACAATTCCGGGCAAAGGCTTTTGCTGTGGCGGCTTTTGATATGAAGAACATTGAGAAGGCTGTTTCATTTTTCTTTTGTAACTAATTTATTGATTTATTAATAATTTATTAATTTAATGGAACGAATTACAATAAAAAAATCATTTACAATTAAAATCCAAAATATAGTTCGTTGTTATTAGTAAAGATTGCAGAGTAAAATAATTAAGTCCCAGGAAAACTAAACACACAGAAACAACATCCACAACAGAATATAGGCTGACGTGCATCCCAACCCTACGCCACCATACCCAAACCCTGGATATACTCTCGACCCAAGTTCCACCAATAAACAAGAGGGAAGCAACAATGGCTTTCCAACTTCTAATTCGTATCGGGTCGTTTCAGTAATTGGCCCTGTCTCGTAGATTCGGCGTTGATTTTTATTATAATTGAGGTCGGGTCGTTTGACGGAACCCATGTTGAACCCAAAAACTTGACCTCGGATGACCTGCATTGGTTTAAATGGGTCGATAATGCCAAGAATATTAAGACATTAAGAATAATTTATTACAAAAAAAAAGTTTGAATTAACACTCTTAATAAAGAAGAAATGATTATATATCTTTAAATTATTTATTAATTTTTATTAATAAAAGCCATTTTATGACAAGACTTTCCTCACGATAATGACAAATGAAAGGACTGTCTTTGTTTGACGAGAAAACAGAGCACCCTCATTCTTGTTTACCTCGACACATTCTGTCGGTCCGCTGTCCGTCGTGGGTCTTCGGAGGTCACGATCAGATGTTCACATCCCACTCCCAATTCCCTCCCCCAGCAAATCCGCGGTGCATGCTACCCCCACGTGAGATCGCGATTCGGGCCCTGAAAAAATAAGTACCCGACGAAACTCACTTGCCCGCTTTTCGCTCGAAAAAGTCTGGAAATGGAATAGAAATGGTTGTTTATTAGTGGCATCGTTGATGCTTCGATGACCGGCTAATGGTTCATCGGGTTATTGAGTTATCGTCCCTTCATGGCCCGGTCGATGAGGGTTCGTTATTGGATAGTTTATCGGTGATTGGCCGCTTACTTTTTCGTACCCCGTGCTGAGATGGCTGGTATTTATAGATCCTTGGTTGATAGGTTGGCTGGTTGGTTGGTTGGTTGTTTGATTGTTTGGCTGGTGATGCTGTGATTACAATTCTCGAGAGTAAATCTGCAATTGGTTATAATATAATGTCTTGTTTGCATTACGTGATTGTTGTTATCGTTACTCGTGGCTTTATTTTGTTTATTAATTATGAATTATGACTTTCATCAACGCAATTCTACTTTTTTTTTGCTAAACAGTGCACGATAAAGATGTTTAAATGCCAGTAAATCCAAGATATTAACGACAATTAACCCCATTAAAAGCATCAAGCGAACAGCAATCGTCGAACAAGTCCCATCACATCCAAGGAAATGACGAAACAAAATATAAGAAAAAAAATTCTCCATCGATCCCAGCGTCCGAAGCTTTGTCTTCCAGTTGGAAGTTAACGATTCGTAAACAAGCGTGCATTTGTCACAGCCCACGTTCGGGGGCACAAAGGTTAGAGGGAGGGTTTCGGATTACGGGTGGATTGGGAGTCCAGCCGAGTGGCTAATGGGCTAGAGTGGGTAGGCAAAATGATTGATGTTCGCACGTCTAGTCAATCGCGGTTTCTGGCTTAAACACGGAAAGATTTGGTAAATGGACATGGAAAAAGCTTGTTGTTAGGGTTTAATGGATATTTAAATGGATATCAGATAGTCCCTGGATTGATCCGTGCATTGACCTAACGAATGAACGAACGGAGCTGGAAAGAAAGACGAGCTTAGCCACCTCAGAGTCTGGATTTTTCAGGCAAAGGAGGTGGAAGTTTAGTATTCCTAAGTGGTGTGAATTATTTAAGCTTCCAGGATGACGGATTTAGTTTTGTTTCAATGCTTTGTTGCTTCAAACCGGGGAGGTTCGTTGTTGTTGTCTCAGATCCTACATGAAGTTCTTAACGACTTTCTTGTGTGTGTTTTTTTTTTTATACTTTTCTGTTATTTTATTTTAAAGGAAATTCTTTGGAGACTATTGTGGGACTTAGAGTCGAAAGAAAATGTAGTCCCATTGTAGCTCGACGGATGGACTCATTTGTCATGTAATTCATTTATCTCGTCGTCATCGTCATATCATCATCAATAATTATATTAATAAAATTAATGATAATAATAATAATAATAATAACATATCAAATTGCCTCGTTTAAAATTCCAATTTACTAACGTTAGCAAAACCAAAATCTAAAAATTAAAAAAAAATTAAGCAGCTTTGATATCCTAAGCAGGAGATATTGTCGGAAGTTCATCCAGTCACACGACTCAGAGAGGGAAAGAGAGAGAGAGAGAGAGAGAGAGAGAGAGAGAGGTAGAGAGAGAGAGGTAGAGCTACAGAGAGTAAGATAGAAAGATAGAAAGAAAAAATGGAAGAAAGGAAAACGACTAAAAAAAAAACAAACTTGATTTCCGTGTTCATCTTCTTTTGAAGATCTGACGAGATTTCATTAAGAAAAGTCTCGGGTCTTTTAATTATTCCGGCGGATTTAGAAGGCACAGTCCCCTTTGAATGCCTAAAATATCGGTCTCGGCAAATTATATATATTATATATTTCAAGCTGCGTACGTGTGACGTTTGTTTGCGTGCACATCCTCCTCAAGCCGTAGGACCAGGGAATGCTACCCTGGTGTCGAGTTGGGGGTCGTTTGATCCAAAACCAGACACAGGCCAATGATGATGATGACGACGGTGACGATGGTGGAGGTGATGATGGCGATGATGATGATGATGAAAAAACATTACAGCTAGAGGTCTTTTAAGTATGCATGAATCCTGCTTGGATCTAAAAGAAAAAGATTGACAGCCACTTCTAAGGAAACACGGTGAACCAACCCCTCAAGCGATGTTCTTTCCTCTCCTGCCAGCAAAAAAAAAACATTGGCATCACTCTTTAATGCATAATTCGTGAGTCATTCACTTATTCAAGATTCGAGCCGTCAAATAAAACGCCTGACAAAAAAGTCACTGAAATCCGACCTGACAATCGGTCCCATTCACGATTTCAAGACTTTGCCTAACCCTAATCCTAACCCTCCTACCAGGGGAGTGCAGGATTCACTCCAACTCAACTACTACATTTTTTTTTTTTATTTATTTAAAAACTATTTTTTACGATTTTTTCCAAGCTGCCTTGGATATCCCGACGGTACACGAGATCATACACTCGTTGGCTTCAATGTGCCATTCTAACGACCCAGTTACGGCCGATACGTCTTCGGAGGTCGTAAATCTAAAATAACCTGCTCTTTTAGTCTTTTAGCTACTGAAGAATTCATTCGGTGAATTAATGCTTTTTCTTAAGTGGACACAACGTGCCCTTCGTCCGTGTAATGTGGGCTGTAGGAGCCAATGAGTTCTCGTCTTCTGGTAGTTCAATGGGCTTGGTACCTGGATGAGAGATATGCAAAAGTCAACTTGCAAGTTTTATTTTTGTCTCTTCATCACGGTTTTTATCTAAGTATATAGTTTAACTCAGATTTCAGAGGTTATGAAGAAGATTGGGGTTAAGGTCATATCTATTTAGGGCAAGGATTTTTCTAATATTTTTGGCTGAACCTATTTCTGACCTAATTATTGCCAAAAACATGTTTTACAAAATTAAATCTGATTTCACGTCATTAAAATTAATTCGATGGAAAATTTTAATAAAGAAAAAAGACACATAAAAGAGACACATAAAAAACGATTAATTCAGGTTAAATCGCTTGCATGCACAATTCCACAAAAACAAACAAACATGGCGACCCTTAATCTCCTTTGCTTTGTGTGTCCAATCTAATCCACCCTAGGGCTGACCTGCCCGTGCCTCACCGGACACGTAGAGTTTAAATTATTAAATAATTTTTATTAAATATTAATAAATCAAATTATAAAATATTAGTAATCCTTTATTAACGATTATCAAGAATATTATAAACACAAATTCGTCATAGTAATATAGAAGTTATCTGATTTACGTGAAAATTCGATCATCATCATCACCATCATCATCGTCGTCTTCGTCGTCATTTTCATCATTATCAGGATGACAGACAAATGGTCGGAAAATGTTACCGGAGCAAATACATCCGTCACTCCATCCCGGAATGAGCGGTTGGTAAAGGCTTTTAAGGACATTCAGAAGTTGATTGATGGACTATGGAGGGATGGACGGATGGATGGATGGATGGAT
>CM067530.1:10860000-10880000 GCA_034509925.1 Hirudinaria manillensis | reverse complement strand
GATATAAGCCCCTCCCCTTAAGATGACCATATGAGTCACACGTTTCCATCCCCTGATACAGATTTTCTTTAAAAACAAAATCGCGCAAAAAAGAAACAAAAAATATACAAAAAACAAAAAATAAAATAAAATAAATAAAAAAAATAAAAAAAGATATTATTTCTGAAAAATACGATCCACGTCCAATTACGACACCCTTTAAAAGGATCGTCATCAATTTTCGTCCGTCGTTAATTATTTCCATTTTGACGGATCGATTGTTGACGTGGATCACGAAAGGTTGGTTGTTGTTGTTGGGATGACGATGGTTGTCCGTGTTGTGTACTGCTCTTTTATGTATTGTATGCTGTACAAAATCGCAATTAAGTTTATTATTATTATTATTATTATTATTATTATTATTATCATCATCGCTATTTATGATAATAATAATAATAATAATAATAATAATAATAATAATAATAATAATAATAATAATAACAATAATAATAATAATAATAATAATAATAATAATAATAATAATAGTAATAATAATAATAATAATAATAATGGCGTCGAATTAAAAATTAAAATAAGGGAAAAAGTATTAAACTTTGATGGAGTATGATGATGATTGACCCGGTCATTTGTGGATTGTTGATTGCGAATTGCCATCAATCAAAAAAAAAGAGATGAGGAGGAGGAAGAGGAAGAGGAGGCTTCAAAACTCCAGGCGAGCTCTCTAATCGTCTGCTTCTTTTCCCTCTCTTTTTTTTTTAATTCCACTGTTGCCATGGTAACGATCGTGCCTACCTCAAAATGGCCGACAAAATGGATGGTCTCCGACAGCTGACGTATCTGCTAAGAATATTTCAAATCAAAAACGTTGAAGTTTTTTTTATATTTTCATTTCTTTTCTACATCCTAACTTCTTCTTCTTCTTCTTCTTCAGTCTTTTACCTTTTTAAGATTGACGCAAACGGTGTACGTGCGTATGTGTGTGTGTGTGTGTGTGTGTGTGTGTGTGTGTGTGTGTGTGTGTGTGTGTGTGTGTGTGTGTGTGTGAGCCATCCAAGGCCGTCACTCATTCCATCTAAATCTGGAATCCAGATTCCCCCCACCTCCAAAAAACAAAAATAAAAAAATAAAAACAAAAATATAAATAAATAAATAAACAAAGAAAAACAAACGCGTCCGAAACACCATCAGAATACCAACAACGAATCCGTTCCGCTCTCGGAAGAGAAAAACAAAAACAAAAATAAAAAATAAAATAAATAAAATAAAAAATAAAATAAAATAGAAACTTCATTTGTTTGGGTCTCGTTTCGCCAATAAATCATCGCCGACTGTCATCTTTTATACGGAAGACCATCAGCCGGAGTAAGAATGATACGGAGGTCTTAATTTTAAAGCTCTTTCCATAAATTTCCCTTTCCGGAATCGTCGATGGAGTGAACGCTTCGGTCTCGAAGATTCACGAGGAATCGCGCCCTGTGACTTGGGGCATAGGCTATGTGGGGGGCATAGGACCCGTAACACAGGTCCTGGGCCGTATGGCATGGAGCACAGGCACTATGGAGATTTGGAAATGATGATGACTTTGTAATTTCGCAAGACCGACCGTGGCGATTTCGAATTTATGGAAAAGGATTTTGACTTTTTCAATATTAAGTGATTTTTTGAGTGGAATTTTTTTTTTAAATTGGATTTTAATTTAATACAATTCATTTAATTAATATTAATAATAAATTTATTTATTTTTAAATCGCCTTTTATTGTTTCTTTTCTGCAGCTCATATTCCCGAAGTAATTCTTTTTGCAAAGGTGCCAAAAATAAAAAAACTACAAAACACTTGACTTAATTTGACGGCGTAGTAATACATCGAAATTCGGCGTAGGATTAGTGTTCTCCGTCCTTGGCGAGTGGTTATTTCGACCGAGACGATGTTGTTGATGGAATGCAATTCAATTTGCTGAGGACGATGATTCTAAGAAACTGACTTCACAGGGTTTTGACCGTTGAGTGCCTGTTGGGTGGCCGGATGATCGGGTGATTGAGTGATTGAGTGGGTGGGTGGATGGGTGGATGGGTGGATGGGTAGGATGAGTAAGAGACGTGGGTGGCTGGTCAGACTGATGTTCGACAACAATGTTGAAGAGAGTTCTGACACTCTTAGTAACTTCGAGATTCTAACCTCTTCATCATCCCCATTTTCACCATCCACCTCCTCCTCCTCCTCTTCCCCCTCCTCATTGATCATCATCATCATCATCGTCATCGTCATCACATTCTATAGTGGTAATGGCGGAAGTGACAGAAGGATCGGAAGCTCAGGCGGCCAATAAAACAGCCTCGTTCAGGAGCATCACTTTTGTGTCAGACCGACCAGCGAAACGAAATACTTTTTTTGTGGAGAATAATTTTCGAAATTAAATGAAAAATATAATTTAATAATATAATTAAAATAAAGAACATTAAATTAAATCGATAAAAAACATTCTTTTCTTTTTCTTCTTATTATTATAATTATAAATATAATAATTAATATAATTATAATAAATATTATTATTACTATTGTTATAGTTTGAAATCCAAACAAAAACTTTGCCAACATTATATAACTCATTTATCAGCATCGTCGTAGTCATCGTCATCATCATAATAATGATTATAGCTAGGACTGCATCCATCAATGTTAAAATAAACAAGAACCAAAGCACGGATAGCCAACAACAACAACAAAATCCTGTCACATTCTGACAGAAAAGAGACATTGATGAAGCGCCTCATCATTGCTATCATCGTCGTCGTCGTCGTCGTCATCGCCTCCATCACAGAGCGATAATGAAGTGACTGGTCGCCTAGCAACAAGCAAGCATCTGTCAGAGAATTCAATTCAATGTCCATGAGCTATGATCATCATCATCATCACCATCATCGTCGTAGTCATCATCATCATCATCCTGAGACAACAGCCTCCTGTCATACGTCATCACATTATCTCGATCCTCACTGGCGGCTATTTATAACCCGGAGGATTTTCCAGGCTATCATTACCGTCACCGTCATCTGCGTCATCATAATCATAATCGCCATCGTCGTCGTCGTCGTCCTCGTCGCTTTCCACAAACATGTATCCGGTACGAACAAGCAACTTGCTTGGAAGTTAAGAAAAATATCTTTGATTGAAATTATTTTAATTAAATTACTAATAAATAAATAAATAAATGAATAAATAACTTATTATCATTATTAATATTGTTATTATTATTGTTGTTGTTATTGTTGTTAATGTTATTATTACAAGCAAGGCTACAATTACATAATTATAATTATTATTATGATCATTCATTTTAAAATTCTCATTTCTTTTAACAAAGCCAGAAAATCCAATAACATTCGCTCAAAAATACTTTGCACGTGGAATAAATTTCCATTTATCAGTTCATCCATCCATCCATCCATTCATCCATCCATCCATCCACCCATTCATCCATCCATTCATCCATCCACCCATTCATCCATCCATTCATCCATCCACCCATTCATCCATCCAGCGGGCCACCCAAATCTACCCGGGGGGGCATAAAAGACCGAACGACCGGACAACGGTCCGACCCTGACCCTCAGCATTCAGTGCACTCGGAGTAACATGGCGTGAGGCGATCATGTCGAGCAAACGATAAACACAGTCAGTGGCACGCGTTTGGACTACCAGCGGTAGTCAAGTCGTGATTTTGTTTTGCTTGGTTGGTTGGAAACTTTATCGGACAGTTTTCTCAGCTGATGAGAAGGATTGATGTCGTTTTCATCGTCGACATCAATCGATACGTGCGATCAATCACTTCAATCACTTCAATCGCTTCAATCCGATAAATCGCTAAAAAAACTACAATCGGAGACAACTCCTAGTCCCGTGCTTGTTTAGTCTTAGTGGCTCGGATTGGCTGGGGGGTGTGGTGTGGTGGAGAAGGTGGAATATAATCCCGGATGGGATGTTAGGGAGGAGACCAAGGTTCTCATCTGCCAGTTTCAAGCTTTGTCATGTCCAAGAGACGTTCGTCAAACAAATATCTCCGGAAGAATGGCTGTCACTGGAATCATGGAAGAGATAGAGATAGAGAGAGAGAGAGAGATAATGAAAAAGAAAAGAAGAGGAAGAGGGATATGAGGCCATCCGATATATATTCCATCGGTCTGAGACGTTGCTAGAATTATTACGAGGAATGAATTGATGATGACGACGACGACGACGACGACGATGATGATGATGCAGAGGTGTGAGGCAGGGATTGATTGGCAGTGCCACGGGGAGCGGAAGTGACCGTGTCGTCAGACGTGGGTACCATAATTACAGTCTTTATTATTACTATTACTATCCTTATTATAATGATAAATAATAATAATAATTATTAGTATTATAATTTTATTATTTCAATTATTATTTTTGATTTAAGACTTATATTTGAAAAAACAAACTTAATCTGCATCACAGAGTCCTCGATACAAAAACCAAAACCCCTGTTTCTTAGCCAAAGATACATGTTTATACATTTACGACAAGATCAACAACAGTTTTTCAACGAACCTCGAAAAAAACACGAAATAAATTTTAAAAAAATATTATATATATATATATAAATAAAAATAAGCGTCACATAAATCATGCGGGATGTCCCTCCGTGGGACGCAGTCATAATTAGGTTCATCGTGGACGTAATTGTCATCGTCATCGTCGTCGTCATCATCAATATCACCACCACCATCATCATCATCGTCATCGTCGTCGTCGTCATCATCACTATCAGCACCGTCATCATTATCATCACTATTACCGCAACCATCATCGTCGTCGTCGTCCCCATCATGAATGGAATACAGTCCAAGTGACATGGATTCTTGTTATAAGAATATTTTGTTTCTAGTACTTTTTCTAGTACTTTCTTGTACTTTCGTATTAATAAAGGGGAATAATTGACTAAAATATTATTTATTTATTTTTTATAAATCATATAAAATCCTTAAAAGTAGATATTAGAATATTATTAGAATCAATTATAATAATGCACTGCTTATTTTGCGGGCGCATCCATTATTTAATCATCATCCACGCTTGTGCCAAGTTGGCTCCTATGACCATCGATCAATCTCCAAGACAATCAAAGTTCGTGAGTGAGTAGGTGATAGAGTGAGAGCCAGTAAGTGGGTAGCTCGATGAGTGAGTGAGTGGCTGAGTGGGGAGTGAAGGGGTGAATGAGTGAGTGAGTGAGCGGACGATCGAGTGAAAGAATGGCAGTCTCAACCGTCTGGAAAATCCAGCAGCCCACGGCTTTCATCTTCTTCGCTTCCCGCGGAGTTCCGGAAGGGGTTGAAATATCTCACGAGAAGGAAGGAACGCCTCCTAGCGGATTTCGGGACGCACGAAATCATTGACCAATCATTGGCCAACAAGCAATGAGAGGGGAATTAGTCGAATTAAAAATGCATTAATGCACAACTCCTCAAATCTCTCGGCATGACTTATTCACGATGGATCCGTGATGGAAAGAATGTGGAATCTGCCGTGATATTCAAGCGTTTTATGATTTATGGCATCGAATCCTCTGCAGAGTTTGGATAGAAAAAACAAAAAACAAAAGAAATTTAATCGCCCATTTAAAATTCAAGACGAAATTCCAAAATAATTGCTTCCAAACAGCAGAAAGCAAATTATTTTCAAACATTTCAAGAAAAACCAGCCGAGAATCCATCAACAACAACAACAGCAACAACATCAACAACAACATCAACAACAACAACACGGAAGGGGAAAAGAACACCCAACATTTATTCAGACAACCTTAAAAGACGGCCCATTAAACTGTCCCTCAGATGTGATTGGTTGCGAACCTCCTTAACCCCTCCCTCCAATCCTAAGCCCAACCCAGGGCCTAACCCTAAATCCACACGCCGGACATTTCCAGAAACATCGACACACACACACAATTAGTCTCATATCTCTTGCGTCCACGTTACGACCATTACTGTCTTAGCAACGGGCGACCTTTGACCTACTGGAGCACTTCCGGTTTCCTTCAGAAACATGGCGCCTCCTCATCATGGATCCTTCAGCTTCGAATATTTTATTTTTCCAAAGGTGTCTTTGCATTTATATTTATTTTTCTATGTTTTATGGTTTTTTTTAGATTTTTTTTATTTTTGAAATAAAATGGCACAAAACTGAATTATATTTTGGCCTATGGTATGCTCACCATTAATAAACAATTAGATTTATAGACGGATAAATACAATAGATACAAAGATGGATGCATAGAGGCACAAAGATACAAAGATGGATATACATAGATACAAAGATTTTGAGAGATTGCTCCTAAGATACTGTTGGATCCATTTATGGCTACCTAAAAAGAAATCTTTTCTGAAAAATAATAAAAAAATTTTAACGAAAATAAATAAAACAATCGTTTCTAGTTTTATAAAAAAAAATAATTCATTTCTCCTGGAGACTCATTATTTTTCCAAAGGTTTATTATCTGAGGCTCGATAATGAGATGGCGATGACGACGACAAGATGACAGAGGCATGATGATGATGATGACGATGATGATGATGCTGGTGATGATGATGGTGATGATGCTGGTTATGATGATGATGATAATGGTGGAATATAAAATGGAAATTTTCATGGAAGCGCCTTGGAAGACGCGAAATTTCGTTGAGACTTTTATCTCCATAAAAGTGACTTTTTACACAAACAAGCACCCAGCAACAACAACAACAACAGCAGCAAGAGACGACAACGAATATAAAACATAAGTCATTAGTGGTTGTTGCCACTGATTGATTGATTGATTGATTGATTTTGATTGAACACTTTTTATAATAAGAGAATTGATCATGTGCACATAAGCAAATATCGATTGATTGATTGATTGATTGATTGATTGATTGATTGATTGATTGATTGATTGATTGATTGATTATTGATTGATTATTGATTGATTATTGATTGATTGATTGATTGATTGATTGATTATTATTATTATTATTATTATTATTATTATTATTATTACTATTGAAATCGCAGCAATTAAAACCTTTCTCGTCCATGATGTCACGACGACATCCGTTCGCTTCGGATTCTCTAATTTCGCTTCCCGTCACGCTTCAATGACGCCGGCCGTTTAACGACGTCACGGCTGAGTTGCCCGGATCGTCATAAGCACCGGTGTCGCTCGGAGTCAAAATCGATTCCGGGTTTTAATCAGTCGGAGGTCAGAATAAGAATGTAGATTGTAGTTAATTTCTTTCCTAATTTTTTTGCTCATCCTCTTTTTCTTCCTTGAACTGTGATCTGCTCTGCGAATGTTCTGCGCCGCTGCTGATAAACTTTTTTACGACCATTTCTCAACACGCTAGGCTTTTTACAACGTTGAAACGAGGTGGCATTTATGTAGCGCCCGAAGACTGGCGGCCCATTAAGCTTAATTTCGTTTATCGTCATATGCGTCATGCTGGTTTCCTAATTAATTATTCAATTACTGTTTACAATGTCAATATCGGGCCTGCTTATCACCTGGTCGCTGAGCGGATAGCTAACCGGACAGACACAAAATATTCGACACGTCTACCATCTTTCATAAGGCACCTGACAACTCCCCTTCCCCAAACGTCCACAGGAGATAATGTCTCTTCTTCGCGAGACCTTAAAACAGCACCGACTGCACTGTGCTTTCAGGTCATTGGTCATTGCCGACCGGTAGGAAATCTTTGGCTTCCATGCGAACAAACAAAACTTAAGAGTCTCGTGTTTGCCAGAAACAGTTTTCAGGCAGAGACGTGAAGAAAATGCAGTTTTCCAAGGTTCTTATTTGCTTCTGTTTTTGGTTTAATTCGTCAAATGATTGAAAAGATTCCCCCAGTTTTGTTTACAAAAGCAAAAGTAAGTCAATTAAACAACTATTTGTTTCCTGTCTCTCGACAATTTTTGAGAAACAAACTTGGCTTCCTGAACATCGTGAAACATTCTTTCTGTATAAAACAGCTGAAAGAAATGGTCTTCATGAAAATGCTTCAAGAAAATAGGGAGAGGAAATGAAAGAGGAGTCTGACGTGATTGCTAATCCAATCGAAAAATGCTTTTCTGTTTCTCTAACAAGGTACAAATGAGAGAGAGCCTGTAGCAACAAAAGGGTCACTTAAGCATCAAAGAATGATCTATAATGCTCGCGATTGGCATGAAAACACAAGAAATCTGATCCATGTGTTTCTGGAAAGTGCTGGTTTCAGGAAATAACTTAAAAGCAGTGAACCAGACGATCTCCAAAAAATCTATTTTCAGCAGAAGGATGCCTGCAAATAAATCATATTTGAAAGTTGATTGAATTAAATAAACGTCGATTAACAGAAAGAAACATTCCGCCACCAAGAAAATGATCATTAATATCCATCTCTAAGATTTTCAAAGCTTTATTCTTCCACTTCTGTTCCTAAAATACAAGATGGATTCGAAAGATCTTTTTTGATGTCATCGAGGCAAAATGTAAGTCAAGCAGTCATCGCCTGACTATGACGTTTAAACACTTTTCAGGAGTTTGTATCCGTACAGTCATAAACTTTTTACTGCCATCTTACGCGTCGAGGACAAACAGAGGCCTCCACAATCGCCGGTCATAAAAACCCGCATAAAAACCTTGTCGTTTTCTGGCAACTCTTATCTTTTCCCCCGAAGATAGCGACCGCAAATGAAGCGCTATCGTTGGAGTAGCTCCGATACAACCTGCTCTGTCCTTTGCTTTGCTTTGAGAAGTGATTCTTAGATTACCAACTATTCGATCATTCATTCATTGAATTCTTTAAACTTAGAAAATACTTGTAAGTCTAAGTATAATAAGTTTTTGGCAAGGAAGCCTCATAAATATGCATTAGATGCGGAGAGGAGGCGTGGCCGAGAAATGAGTGGAAGAACAACCGAGGGATGATTGTCGCACGTGATCATTTCCAGTGACTGAGGATCCAGCTGGAAGCTTTTAAACCATACGCGATGAGGCGTATTAATTTCCATGTCGATGACTATTCACGTACTAGGAATGTTGGAATGTCTAATTTATAATGACGAACGTGGAATTGATTTGAGCCCGTCACTTTAAATGCATTGTCAGTTGACAGAAAGGTTATCAGCAAAGCAGTAACGTAAATTAAATATTCACTACAAAATTAACGATTTATTAATATTAACGAATTAATTATTAACTGCTGTTAATACCAGTAAAGCTTACAACCTACCAATCAGACAACCATCCAACCATCCAAATTCATATCCATCCCAGTTTGTCCTTCAAAAATTGATGGCGGATTCATCCGGGAAGAGAAAAATAAAGTAGAAAGAAAGCTTTTAAACACCAGTTGCTTTATTTTTACAAGTCCAAACTATTGGTCGGAGACTTCCAAAGACTTCCGTTTGGAAAATAACTACGGCATTTTTTCATAAAGTCATGAATACTCAATGAACTCCATGCCAGCGTCTTACCAGGTGGCGCATTCCGGTCTCGAAATGAGCTAAAAAAAAAAAAAAGAAGAAGATTAATGTTTATATCTACGAAAAACAAAGATAAAAAAAAATATTAGAAACCTAATCATGAAGCTCTCTTCTGAACATCTGCTCCAGTAAAAATGGCAGCGAATATCCTTCCGAACGTTACCAACAAATCAGCCTAAACGTTCTCCCGGTCAACCGTCTATCGACCTCCAAAACGATTCCAAAAACTTGCGGCATTCCAAAAACAGTAATTAAGACCGAGGCAAACAACACTCACCCTTTCCACGGCCAAAGTTTCATCGCGTCTGGAACTGCAAACAGGAAAATCGAATCACTTTGGTCCGACTTTGGTAGGTCAATTTCCAGAACAAACCTCGACATAAAAAGAACAGGCAAAGCGATAGAAAGTGCTCGATTCTCTTAATTGCACTCCAACTCGGCTCCTGAAAGCAAAAAAAGCAAACCTAAAGATCTCTCAGAGATGGTCGAGTGAAATTATTGAGAGAGCGAAGAAAAAAAAAACGAAAGGGAGATTAATGTAATTCCTTCACGAAGAGCGTACCAAGGATTTGTCGTAATGCGATTTACAAAAGAATAAAAGGTTCGTCTTTAACACAGGAAAAAGAGGTAAAAGAAAAAAAAATATAATAACGAACACAAGAAGATCTGAGAAGGCGAAAGAAGCGACGACCCGTGAACGAACGAGGAACGAGTGCCTGAATTTTTAAAATATCGATAATAAAACTAACATCTGTCTGCCCGGGGATTCTCACGGGGACCATAAAACGTGAGTAGACGGATAGCTTGATTGATGTTCAGACGAGCAAACGACGAATGTAGAATTGAACGGGCTCCTGCGTTCGTCCACGGCCTAATGGAAGACTCGCCGAGAGAGTGAAAAAAAAAGCACGGAAGGAACAGACATCCCGCAAGGAAAAGAGAAACAAGACTTTGATAACGAAGGCCAACAGAGGCCTGAACGTTTTCCTATCCATCAACAATTCCCTTCTCTTCAGTTTTCCACGCCACTTTCCCTGCTCTGCCAGGCAATTTTTTCTTTCTTTCTTTTTTCATTCGAACACTTAGCTCCTACTTTCCTATTCCGTTTTTAGCGGGCTATAAATTCCACGGGGGCAGTGAAATTCGACTTTATTAGGCATAAAAGAGCAGTCAGTCCGTTACAAATCCGTTGGCATGTCGGTCGTGAAATTTCAATGAAGCAGCAAGCTTTTGGTACTCAGAGGAGCATCATGGAACCGTTGGAAAAACAATGATGATGGCACTTTTCCACCGAGCTTAAGTAGTTCCTTAGCGCTCGGCTTTTGGCGAGTTGATGTTTGTTTTCGAGGGTTAAGGTTAGGGTTAGGGTTAGACCCCTTGGGATGTCACGCTACTAATTGTAGTACCCTCAATGGCCTGGCCTCTTGTCCGAGAGGGACATTGATAATTCATGCAATCCTCTTCTTATTTCTATTTATTTTTTTATTTTATTTTTTTGCAGACGATGAAAATTTCATCTTCTGTCTTGGAAAATTGGTCGAGTTGGGCTTTCTTTGAGAACCGTTTTATTATCAACGAATGAAGTCGAAATAACGTTTTCTCACAAATAATAATAATAATAAATATAATAATAATAATAAATAATAATAATAATAAAAATAATGAATAACAATAATAAAACACATAATAAAAGTATGGTATCGCTTTCAAGATTTGCAATTAAGAAGCAATCTTCCGGAATTCTCATTTTATTCCAAAGAAACTTTTCAGATGTTTTCCACTTTTCTTTTTGTTTTAATTCTCGCCGGAAAAACTACGACAAGGGAAACGTGATTGGTCAAATCCATTTTAAATCTACTCCCGGAGTGGACCGTTATCAGACCGGAACGAACGAACGAGATCCAGTGTTTCTCTTGCTTTCCACCTCCGTCCGTCATCATTATCAACAACAACTACTACATCATCATCATCGTCGTCATCATTCGGAGGCTCATCAAAAAGTCAGCTCCAATAGATTTAAATTAAAGAACAAATTTACTTAATAAATTTATTCGTATTGGCGTACGCCCTCGTGCAATATAATTCGGCATAAATTTTTCACCAGCTTCTCCCGCATCGAATGCTTTCAAAAAAAAAAATGGCCAAAAAACCACAGCAAACACGCTCCGTGAAATGAATTGAGAGCCAGTCGGGAGAGTAATATCGCATCTCAATCCTCTGTGGAGCCCTGGGCCGAAATGAAACAGCTCCATCATGCATTCCCCCGGTTTCTCCATACCGGTCATTTTTCCAGGCAATCATAGACTTGCATTGTCGTTTGTCTTGTCAATTGCTGGCGCTAATTTTTATCATTCAAGCGGCTTTATCAACGCCGGGCCGCGTCCGTGCATATGGAATTGGTTCGTGCGGCATTAGCAACTAGTCTCCGTCTCCATGACAACAACAATCATCATCATCATCACCATCGTTACCAAGACCAGCGATCATTATCATCATCATCCGGCCAGTCATCGGCACGATCTAATCGACTCCTCTTATCATCAAGAACGTCGCTCGTTATTGTCTTCATTGCAACATCAACGACCGGAGAAGAAACCAATACATCATCATCATCGACATCGTCATCATCGCCAACAACATCCTCGTCGTCATCGTCATCATCCAAGGACGAGGAGGATGATCATATAGGACCGAAGAGCTGATAAGAAATACGATGACGTCGACAGCGTCATCGGTACCATGACGACGTCAAAAATATATATATATATATATCAAAAACGCCGCCAACTCCAACCGACAGTTCACCAGGAGCCACTTCCATTTGTTTGTCCGTCGACATGAAACAAACACGAAGGAGAGGCGGCGGCCCGGGGTCGTCCTCGGCCGAGTGTGGCAGTCACTCTACGTCGGGCTCCTCGTCGAGTCTTGTTTGGATTTTCAATTTCCTCCTCCGGTTAATTCTTCCAGCGGAGTGTCTAATTGTCGAGTCGGTTGTTTGTTCACAGTAGCGTTCCTGTCACCGAAGGCAGGAATCGAATTGTCGTTCGACGACAAGCGATAGATGTTATTCTTGCTTTTGTTTTTTTTTATTTATTTATTTTTTTAATTCGCGAGGTCTTCTGTCTTCAATGGAGGCGTCTAATTGGAAAAATGCCTTCGTACGCATTCCTTTTAACACTGGAATTTGACGGCCGGTCGGATGGCCGCTCGGAGAACGATTTCCACGAATGGTTTTGCACTCGTCTCTACGATTCTTTGCACGATTCTTTCATCATCTCGTCCCTCTTTAGGGGTCTTCCTCTGCTAAGGACAGCTCGGACATTTCCAGGTTTCATTCTACATTCCTCTAGGAAATTAGGACAAACGACGGAACAATGCCGGTCAAGAGCTGAGTTGTTAAACTGCCACGGCGATGATAAAGGACTGGAAGCCAGACGGGTTATAACATAGCATAGAAGTGCGAAAGCGTGGCGCCACCTAATTTCAGTCGCCTAGCAAAGAAGATGCACTGTATCTGTTCCTTTCGTTTTCATTACGCCATTTTCTTTCGGACGTGTGCCATCCATCCGCTTGTCTTTAGATATTCCTTTAATCTTGTACTTTAGTGCCTGTCATTCTGAAAATGTTGACCGCCGAGAGACTTGATTATCGTCACCGGAAAGACGATGACGCAATAAGGCAGAGTTTACAGGAGACTCTGAGTTCCAGTTAATTCTGGAATCAGTGATAAATTCTCTACTCTCGACCGAAATAAGGTCATCGGAAATGTTTTTCGTCTGTTTGTTTACCTCCTGAAAATTATTGATTTTCTGCAAAATTACAAAATTAAGATTAATTATTAACTGTTATTATTTATTATTATTATTATTGTTATTTATTTTGAAAAAGAAACCTCTTGCTAGGCTCCGTAAAATCGTCGAAAAAGCTATCATTCCTGTTCGTTTTAAAAGCCAGAAAATCTATTTAGCAATTTAATCTGGTTATTTCAGAGTCCAGAATTCTTGCCATTTGATGTTCATGCGTCACGCGTCGTCTGGACATGTGCTGAAGGGAAAAAAGCTCCCAGAAAAAAATAATAAATCAAGAGAGCGATAAAAGGATTCGGCTTACGTAGAAGACGATGGATGACCGGTTGTGTCTGACCGCGGGCCTTGAGGCCCCCGGGCAAAGGATACCCTGGTACACCAGCTCGTAATCCCCCCTACTATTGATGTCTTGAAAATCTTCTTGACCTTTAATATTTCATACTTCATTGCTCGACGTCAAGGCCAATAAACAAGAATCGGACAAGGATGGAGGACTTAAAGAGTAATCCGTGCTCGATGCAGATTAACCCCACGTTAGAATCCTAGCACCACGGTCAAGACGGCACCTCCTAATATCGCTCAGGGGGAATTTTAAATCTCTATAAGTCCTTGCTTTGCTTTCAAGGCCACCGGATGGTCGTGAAAAGAGCCAGATTTTTCAAAACAACGTCACCTCGTTTCTAGTGTCAGCTCTTTCAGGTCGTTAAAACTTCTGACCAAAAGCAAATGGATTTTTTTATATTCAAACTTAGAGGTACTTAATTTCAGAGAGTGACTCTCTCTTTTACTTGCATCATCAACGAATCAACTTCCAGAGTCTTACCTGTCTATCTATTTATCTATCCTCGAGATAACGCAATGAAGAATAAATCGAAAACAAATACATGTTCCTTTTCTCTAAAATTATTTCTTATTAATTAAAATTAATCGCAAAAATATAAAAACCAATAATCTGGCCTTCTTCCTTTTCCAGCCGACCACATGGATGTGAGCCAACAACATCGTCACCTACAACAGCAGCAGCACCATCAACAACAGCAACAACTACAACATCACCGACAACAGCAACAACAGGGCGATTCTTGCCCGCACAATTACTGGAACAAATCGCTCAAGAGATGCTCAAAGCAGTTCATAGACTTCCTGGATCACTTAACACCCAAAGAGAGTTGGGACACGCTGTATACCAGTGCCAATACTACTTGCACGTTAGTTTGGTTATTTTTATTCAATATTTTTAAAAATAATATATAATAATTATTATTAAATAAATAAATTGCAAATAATATATGATTAATAAATTATTAGGTTGAATTATTAATTATGGAATTTTAAAAATTTATGTTTATTTTTTTCTAATTTAAATTTTATCTCAAACATTTTTTATTCTTAAATAATTTCTTCTCGTTCAAAATATTAGTTCAAAATATTTAAAATATTTAAAAATTATTTATAAAAAATTATTTATGCGCTTTGGAATAATTCCATTTACGCCTCGAGTTATCATCAACATCTCTATGATCCAGTCCTTTTTTACTCTAACGCCGGAACAAAAATTTGTGTTCTTTCAAGTTTAGACATGGCGTGGTCTTCACTAAAACATTGCCGTTAATTTAATCAATCCCTCACCTCCTACCCAACGCGTCCAGTAATGAAATTCGGACCCTGGTCTGGGGCGAATTTCGGTCCAACCCTCGGATCGTGGTCTGGGATGAATTTCGGAAAAATTTTAATGCGGGCCTTCCTGCAGTTTTTGATTAATCAAATCTTCCGCTGACAACACGAGATTTAATCTCCCGTAAGTTTCGAGCATAAACTTCAGAACGTTGTGCGACCCCCGGGAGCCATTTCCGTCGATAGTAAGAACGATGTGGCTGGCGTGTCTCACCCGATTCATTCTCAAAGAGCTCTGACGATTTGAGGACGTTGTTTTTGAACAATCGCTGCAAATCGAAATGTCCGATTATCGGAATTGTTACATGCTCTCCTTTTCCTGTCACGCCTTCAAGAGAAAGATTGACGTAGAATGAACACGTGCGTCGACACGAATGTCCGGATTATTTTTAGCTCCATAAATCAATTAACTACGGTCAATTAACTCGTCAAATTCCAATTCGACCGCTAAAAAACGCCAATAAAGCCGACGGACGGAAGGGAGAATGAGAGAAGGCGGAATAAGATCCAAGATCGAGAGAAATGCATGGGAAGCTAATGGAGATGATTAAAACAAAGCCACTTCCAGAGAGACAGGCAGCCGGCCGGAGGAGCAGACCAGTACAGTGGGAGGAGCTTCGAGCCGCAGAGTGGAGCACGGAAAGCGATAAAGTTCAGTTCCAATTTATTTTCCTATACCGCCAATCCCTACGAATTCCTGGGGTATTAAGCTAAGCCGATGCATAAATACGTAAGAACCGGACAAACGATTGTAAAAAGAAACTCATTCGACGTACCAATTGCACCTAAATGGGTACTCCACTCCAATCCATCCCTACTCCACTACGGACAAGAACGGTCGAAGCCCATTTCAATGGGTTCTAGATCAATTATCCTTAGTAAAATGCTGTCCCACTGAGTGTCGCTGTGGTTTACTCTGAAAGTCCGAGCTACGCCGAGACAAGCTCATTAATTTCCAAAAGCTTCCCTCACTTCATTTGGACTCCACTCGGAATATCTACGGAGAAGCTTAATTCTCTCCAAGAAACATAAACAAATGCACTCCCTCGCCAGGCCAAGCCCACTCCTCACTACACCACTACCCTACCACCAATCCCCTCACCTCCTCCCGCGGCTAGATTATAGCCCCAATTTCGTAGCAATCTTTCTCCGTCTACATCCCGGATTAAATTCTACCTCTTCGTTCTGACTTACGAGCGCCAGCCTCTCTCTCTCTCTTTCTCGATTTTCTCCGTTGAACGAAGTTTCATCTCAATTTCTCGACCGTATTTTCTCGGACATTCTTTTCCTTTTTTGACGCTTTCGTTTTGCGATTTATTTCCATCAATATTTCTCCCTCGGAGAAAGTCTCTTCAAATGTTTGGCCTGATGAAGTGGGCGATAATTCGACTTCATCCTTCAATGTCGTTTGCAAGACGACCGACGTAGCGACAGGATGATCTTTGAAGCGTTAAATTTTTAATACTATAATTTACAAGAGCTTTCAAAGCCTGAATAATTTATTGCTTCCCATTCCCTAAAACAATGGCCGACTTTCTGTAAAACAAACAGACGAACAAACAAACAAACAAACGAACAAACAAACAAACAGACAGACAAACAAACAAACAAAACATAACAAATATTTTTCAGTGGATTTTTTTGTGAAATTCTTTTTTAATACTCGTCTTGAAAAGAAGCAAGAAAATAAAAAGGGATATCTTGGAAGGAAGAGAGAAAGAGAGAGAACATGAGAGAAGAGGCGAGGGTTGTTTTATGGTTCAATTATTTTCTGATGAGACGGACTCCATTTGTGAAAAGGAGGCAAGGCGTACCGATGGAATGATTGTAAATATTGAACAAATCCTTTCCAGAAAAAGCGGATGAAAAATGGTAGAATCTCACCTGTTGCACTTTTGAAACACACGATTCTGGATGCTTTATTTTAGGGAAGATAATTTCACGAGGAATAAAACGAACAAAAATGCTAAAAGTCTCAACAGATTATAAATATTATTTCCAAGTTATTTATTATCTGTTATGATAAATTACAGTCTTAACGAATTGTTTAACAGTAAGGCAGTCAACAGCGTAAAAAGTGTGTAACCAATTGGGTCAACGTCTTAAATTGACTCATTGTAAAGACATTCATCACCTTAAAAGGTTTAAAACGATGTATTAAGAGTGGAATCAAGATGTGGATTCACTTTTCTCTTCACTTTTACACGGAAATGAAATATTTCTCGAATGCCGTGTTGAAAAACTGGGAGATGTAACAGAAGAAGCGCATCGAATTTACGACCGTAGGAAGGTTCTACATCAGTGCATCCTATTTGCATAAGTCATCCAATTGTCTCTTCGTCTTTATAACCATGGCGTTGTTTCAATTGTTTTTTGTTGTTGTTTTTTTTTTGGGGGGGGGGGGAGTGGGTGGCTGGGTTGGACAGAAGGGAAGAAAGAGGGGGCTTTTTTTTTGGCTGATGCCGAACGTTCAACGTTGTAACTTGTTCCATCTCATCAAGTCATCGAGATTAAGTCGTTGTTTACCTAGTTTATCATTTTTAATCCGATTTAATTTAATTTCATGTTTTAAAATTTAAGATTTAATTAATTTTTAATTGCGCCGATGCCATTAACAATTCGGAAATATTATAATTTAAAAACAAAACAAACATCCGAATTTAAATCACCAGGAATAATTTCCAAAACGTGTAATTGGATCTCCATTTAAAATTAAAGCTACAATACCTACAGATGCCAGTGATTTATCTGAGAACGGCAGCTGAAAAAGACACTTCGACAACCTCCGGGGACCTGAATATCGTCTGCTCAATTGAGTCCAGCGTAAACAAAACCGTAAACCAAAGACACCTGATATTTATTCGCGCTTCTAGAGCGCACGTCTTCGCTAAAGTAATTATCTCGTGGAATCTTTATTGTCGTATTTTGCAGTGAACCAACCGTTCCGCCCAAACCCACCGCAACAACCCAATTCGCGGGCAATTTGTGGCCCGTGCCCTAGGAAAATGCTTTAATCTTTAATGACGGAGCTTGAGTCTGTATTCCCGGACCAGCTTTCAACGAAAGTAAATCATGTCTGCTGAAAGATAGATCATATCTGCTACATCAACTTATTTTAGTAGAGTAAAAACTATATTTTATGAAAAAATGTATTCCCCATCTTACCAGGTCGTGGAGTTTATAAACGGTGGCCTTTCCATAGAAGGGGTAGTCTGGCCATGTGACCCTACCTCGGTCAATTTTCAACCACCAACCTCAACGATTTTAAAATCCTGGTTGTAAATCAACCCAGGTGAAAAGTCGAAAATTGCTTCTGATTTTTCGTTTCAAAGGGACCAATGATGAGCCAAAAATATCATCTCAGAGCTGACGAAGGAGAAAATTCCACTTCGAAGTCAAGAAGCGTCAGGAAAGCGTCAGGAGTCAAGAGGCGCCTGAGAGACGTCAAGCTCTTTGCGCCGAAATGTCTCCGACAAAAAGGAGATGGAAACGTATGGACTTTGGAGCAGTTTGAGAGCCGAGTTTTTCCGAGGGAAATTGATGACTCCATTAGATGACATTCATCCTCTTTCTCTCTCTAGATGATAAATTGAGAAGATTATTATATTTTTTTTTTAGAAATAAACAAATAATTAACTAATTAAACAGCTTAAAGATGGCTTGTCGTTTTTTTTTTATTTGGAAATTTGATAGAAAATATGTAAATATAACTTGAGTTTATTAGTATTAAAATTATTATATTATTGTAAATGGATCTATTTTCATACTGTTGAGACTTTTCAAACTGACCTTTCGGTCATTTTGTCAGTGAATTTTTTTCAAGTCTTTGTACGATCCAGGGACTAGTTTTTCTCTCAACAGATTCTAACAAAATCTTTCAACTTCTTCCATAAAATAAATTAATAAAATAAATAAATAATAATAATAGGCGGATAATCTCGTTTTATGGCTTTAAGTAGCAATAAATATTTCATAGCATTGAAGTCTCACCATCAGTTTTCATCAGGCATCTAACGAAGTTAAAAAAAATTTTTATGAGTTAATTTCACTCATTTTTAAAGAATTATTTCAAAGCATCATAACGAGGATAAATACTGAACGTAACCTTGGAAACTAATTCAATAATACACATTTTTCGTTCCCCATAATATTTCATAATCACTCCTGACAGTGGCGGATCTTGATTCACTTTGGCCGGCTTTGGGGTTGGTTTGAGGGGTGGATGGATTGCACCAGTGGCTATCACCCCAACCCCAAACCAACCCAACCCATCACTTCCCGATCTTCCCTAACCCCAAAGAAAAGGGCATCCCAATGACGCCCATGTTTTCTGGATTAGGAATTTTTCCTCGGTCGCAGTTTAGGAAATCAGTTGGCATTCTGAAATTAAGAACCGATGATTAATTGCGAAGGTTAAACTCATTAATGTCAATCTCCCGCCATTTCTCGAACATTCGCTCGATATCGTGATATTGCTTTTCAATTAGGCTCGGATTGGCCTGGCAGACACTCTTTATTAAATTATCGTTATAATAATCAATATGTAAAAATTATAATTATGATAATTCCGGCTATTTTAAAACCCCGCCATTACGAAACGTCATCAAAAACCCGGCAGCTTTCGAAAGCCACAAAGCGAAGCAAACAAAGCAGAAAAAATGGCAAAGACACCAAGACAGCGTAATCCCCTTTTTCGTCTCCGGCATCGTCGCCATCAAAAAACAATTTCCACCTCCGCCTGACACTTTTAGGGTCCAATAACAATAACGAGCAACGAATCTGGTCTCGGCCTTATTGCCTCTTTCCTCTCGAGCGCTCCATCGGCTTCCACTGTCGATCGCCCGGTAACCGAAGCAGGCTGGCTCCGTGACGGATGACCGGACGGATGGTTTGATGGGGAAAATAAATGACCGAGCCTGGAGGTCATCCTAGGTCATGGGGTCGACCGTCTAACGACCTGGGCACGAATGGAAGGTTACAGTAGATGAGGAAGTGAATC